>JAQQSK010001733.1:0-144439 GCA_028658325.1 Potorous gilbertii | reverse complement strand
CTTTTTTGTCTGCCTGTTTCACTCTCAAATCCATTCAACATGACTTTTCCTAGTTTCAGAGTTTTTTTTCCTTTTTTGTCATGCCTTCTTTTAACTGGTATTCCCCTTACTCATGTCTATACATTTTATGAATCAATAATGGTCAAAATCTTCTGTCATCTTCTCTGTAATTTGCAGGTAATTTACATTCTAAACCATGTTGCCTTTGGATTCCTTTGGGGACACATCAAGTGTTTACTATGTCTATTTTTGCCTATTTTCTATGGTTGTAATAGATTTTTTAATGGTTAAAACTTGAGTATGAAATTTTTATAATCAATATCAATATTCCATCCTCCATTTGTTTCCTATTATGACATCAATAAGCTATTTAAATAGGTCACATTGGAATTTAGTTACAAACTACATCTTTTCTTAATTTTTATTCCATCTTCTAGTCTTATTTTGTTTTATATTTGCTATTAAAAATTAGTGATCTGGCTATATATAATTGATCCAAGAAAACTTTTCAAATCAATAATGAATTATTTTCTGTTAATTAAATATAATCAATTTAATTTTTTGTAGTTACTCTTTATTTTAACATTCTTTTTTTAAAATTTGGAATACCAAGCACTCTCCTTCCCTCTAATCCCTTCCCCACCCAATGAGAAGGCAAGCAGTATGTTAGCAATCATATATAGCTATATACACATATTATATATATATATATATATTGAATTTCAATTTAATATTCAATAATGTTATTTGGTGGTTGCCATGTCTAACACTTCCCAATTATTTTCACACACAAAAGTATCCAAGGATGTGTGAGCATAAGACTTATATGTAGTCTAAAAATCTTTGCCTTCTGTAAGTCCTTACAATATTTTCCAACTTATTTTTCATGATCCTTATATATTAGCACTTTTACATTGAAGCCACAGATGACTTCATGTTGACTTAATTTGGACAGACTGATTGACTTTTTGTAGAATTTCTTTCCCTCATCTTTTGGAACAGATGTTGGTATTTAAGTCACAGTTACTTTCATGGTGGTCTTTTTGCAAATATTTATCATGAGTATTGCGATCAGAGATAAACAAATGCCCCCATCAAATGAGGTTTCTTGTTGACTTTGAATATACAATAAAACCAACTCCTTCAGTTAACCGGCCCTGGAATTCCCCATAAACCATCCTACTTCACTGAAGCTTCTTTTAGTTGTTTTGTTTCTTCTCTAGAGAGATGTCAAGGTTGAAGTAATTCACTTCCTCCAGTAACATTTCCACTCATTGGTCATTAGACTAGGAGCTCACATTTAGAATGCCAATATCTATGCTGCAGTTTATAGGAAGTTGAAAAACTATGTAATTCTTAGCCCTCTTCCTCTCTTCTTCTGCCATTCTGATGCCATCACTGCAGAAGCTTAAGTGATCTGCATAAGACTAAGGGCCATCTGCTATTTTTCCATTGGGTTGCCATGGCCAACACACTGGTGATGAACTGCTCCATATCAAATTAGACTGTCCCTGGAAAGTAGAATCTCTCTATTGCCAGGGCTATATTCAAAGTCATTCCATTATGGTAGAGCTCATGAGGGTTTGTGTTCTTCTGGCAGATAGAGTCTTTAATAACCCATGGTCACCTCCACATTATAATAAAGCATCCCATTAGGGCATGTAATGTATGTAACTGTAGAATCACTCCACAGAAAATGTAGTAAACCTATAAAGGTACCCTAACTCAGAAACAGATGCAATTCTGCTCCTTCAGTGAATCTCAAGTTTTCCCCAGGTCCTGTGCAGTCTTCTAGACCCATAGCACCACCCTGTGGCTTGTATTCCAGTGGAAGGATGGTAAAATTGGAGTAGCCGAAGGCAAACATCTAATACACCAACAAGGCCCTCTTTCACCAGAGCGACTCATATTGACGTTTAGCCTTATGTTGTCACTCTGAGGGTTTAGACTTGCCTGGATGGAAAAAAAGGTAGCCCCTCCCCTTTGAATGTATTTTTTTCAAAAGCTTACCATCATAGCAGGGAAACAAAGTACTGGCTTTAGGTCTTCTACATGACAACTTTAGCCCTTTGTGGGATTACTAGCTATGCATAAGTGGTTGAGGAGGGAGAGCAGGTGAGATGTATGCTGTCCTCCTCTTCCCAAGGAGCTGGTGCTGCTTAGGAACTTCCCCTCCAATCTACAGAAGTCTAGGGGTCAGAGACTCTTAACATTCTTTCAGGAAATTGGGGTTCAAGAATCCCCACCACTAAGACTGTTAGGTTTATCTCCCATCATTTAGGTTGAACATTTACACTATTGCTTCACCAAGACCCAGGAAAGTGTGGTCCAAGAACTTTTGGGAGAGACATAAGTAATTTCCATGTGGCTATATAAGGATCCATGGAGGGAGGACTCTGACCCAAGGCATAAGTGCACTCTTGAATCTGCTGCTTTTTAAATATCTTTTGAGAGAAAAGGAAGAGAGGTGGAAGGGACAAAAATGGAAAAAGTCAGAGATAAAGGTTCTCCTTTTTTGTTTTTTGTTATTGCTTTGTCATTTTCAACTCTCTGGGGTCCCATTTGGGGTTCTTGACAAAGATCCAAGAGTGGTGTGCCATTTCCTTCTCCAGGTCATTTTACAGATGAGGAAACAGAGGTAAACAAGATTAAGTGACTTACCCAGGGTCACAGAGTTAATAAGTATCTGAGATCAGATTTGAACTCAGGAAGAAGAGTTTTCCTAACTCCAGGACCAGCACTTTATCCACTGGACCACCTACCTGACCCTTTTGTAAGACCGGTAAAAGGGGTGGCTTTTCCCAGAAGTCCCATTAGTCACTGAAACTAATCTTTTATGGTAGGACAAGGGTCATATCTATCTTCTCATTAGTGAGATATCTCTTTAATGAGTTCTCAACAAAAGCCTCCCCCTTTTGAATTCATCACATTAATCAGGAATCTCTCCCACCCCACCCCTAACCTCCCCCTTCATTGAGTTCTCTTGGATGGCTAAGTTATTTTTTTAAAAAAAACTTTAAGGGTAGTAATTATTGCCAAGCTGTTGATACTTGGTAATAGTATTGTCCTGTGGGTAGGATATAGTTAGCATTATTTATCTGCTTGCTGAAAGGGTGTGTGTGTGTGTGTGTGTGTGTGTTCTAAGAAATGTAGAGAAAAAAGAAAGGTGTACCCAGCTAAGGCCAGTAATTTACTATTAAATCATCCCTGGTGAAGTCCTATTTAGACTTGGGGAATGATTGCATCAAACAGAGTAGCAGCAGCCTTAAGACAGGAAGGAAACTCTTGCTGTGTATCTTTGAAGCAGCATGAAATAAGGATAAGCTTGTGGCATGAAGGAAAGAGGAAAGACTTATGCTGATATGGTAAATGCATTCTAGCATGATAGATGAAATGGTGGACAGTTTGGGGGGTTGGCTGATGTATCTGTTCCAAGGATGTGTTCCTAGAAGTCTCAGGGGGTGGAGAGATATGTATTCATGCTACTTTTATATTTAGACATATACTCTGTGAGAGAAAAGGCAAAAGAGAGAGAAAAAGGGGTAGGTCATGGGAAGGGAGAAAGAAAGGAAGAGGGATGGACAGGAAGGAAATGGGAGATTTTTTTAAAGTCTCCTATAAGATTATAGGAGATGTTTCTGGGCTCTCACTGACACGTCTACCTCAATGAATTTCCTTAAAGAGCTGTTGTTATTTTCTCATTTTGCTTATTGCAGTCCTTTTTCAGGAGATAGATACGGTTCTTTTCCTTTTACAGAATACAGAATTTTAATCAATAAAAAAGCTTACCAGGATGCTGAGAAAGACCTTCCTTTCTCCAACTTGAAGCATGTCTGCTTCCAGTAAATTTTGAATACTCTCTAGCTAAATCAGTTTGGATTAAGAATAATAAACAGGGAATATGTAGGATTTCATTGGAATCTAGAACTCCCTCTGCCAATGCAGGTCAGCACTTTCTTTGTTGCTTAGAGGAGAGGTATCAAACTCAGTGCATGACCCTCAAGCAGCTGCAATACTCCCAAGTATATCCTGAATGGGATTAAGATGTAATTGGGAAACATTTCATAAAATAAATTATAAAAAATAGGCTGCATCATAAATACTAATTTGTGTTTCTCTAAGTCAAAACGCTGTTGGCAGGATCTATTTGAATTTGATACTACTGGTCTAGAACCCTGAAAGGTTAATAGTTTGGCTCAGGGTCACATAGTAAGTATGTGTCAGAGGTGGCCAGTTTTTTCTCTATTATGACATAGTTTCTCTCAGAAGGAGCATTTAAAATACAGTTTTCTGATTTCCAAGAAAAACAATGGGCTAATATAAAGAAAAATGGATGAGCATGTATGAGTGCTTATGTGCCACACACTGTGGAAGCGTTAGGGATTTAGAGCAAGGTAAAAATAGGGACCCTGTCTTCAAGGAGTTTCCATTCTCATGGGGGTGATATATATAAGTAATAAGATTCATATGAGATATAAAAAAAAAAAAACCTAAATGGATGGTAACCTTAGAGGGAAAGGCACAAGTAGCTGGGGAGAAGAAACTGAATGGGAAAAGCCTCCTACAGAGGGTGGGATTTGATTTGGAGTCTTAAAGAAAATTGGAGAAATGATGGGGGTTAGCAGGGTGTACAATCACAGAAAATGGTACATGCAAAGATGGGAAATGCAAGGTCACAGATGAGATCCAGCAAGTAGGACAGAGTAACTGAACCATAAAGTACATGGAGGGGAGATTATAGCTAAAAAGACTGGAGAAGTCTGAAGGGTCTAAGTTGTGAAAAATCTTTAAACGCTAAACAGAAGAGTTCATCTGTAAAATGGGGATAGCACCTCCTTCCCATGACTGTTATGAGAATCAGCTGAGATATTTGCAAAGTGCTTAGCACAATGCCTAGCCCTATAAAAATGTTAGATGTTCCTGCTCTTAGCTATTGTATTTTATTCTGAAGATAATATGAAACCACTGGAGATTATCCAGGGCAGAGATTTGACATGGTTAGACCTGACCTTTAAGAAAACTACTTTGGTAGTTGACATGGATTGCGATGAGGGATGACTTACTACAGAGGAAGGAGCTACTTACTCTTGCCAGTAAGGAGGTCATTATAGGAATTCAAGTGAGAGGGGATAAGGGCCTGAACTAGAGGGTAGTTACGCAAATGAGAAGGACATAGATGAGATAAGTTGTGAAGATGTAAATTACAAGACAGCAATGGATTGAATGAAAGTGAGTAATCAAGGACGATATAAATTGCAATTTTGTATGACTAAAAAGATAGTCATGGCCTTGGCTGTAATAGGAAAATTCAGAAGAGAGAAGAACTGGGGAAGGGGGTGGGGAATGGAGATAACGAGTTCTCTTTTGGAAATGTTGATTTTGAGATGCCTATGAGACATTCACTTTGAGATGTCCAAAATGAAGTTAATGACATGGGACTGGAGTTCAAGAGAAATGCTAGGACTAGATATATAGATCCGAGGATCATTTGTGTAGATATATTAATAATTGAACCCATAAGGAGTGATGAGATCAGTGAGTAAGAATATAGAGGGAAAAGAGAAAATCACTCAAGGGATACGTATGGTTAGTGACATGGATGAAAACGTGGTAAAGGAATCTGAGGAGTGATCCGATAAATTGGAGGGGAACCAGGAGAGAGCAGTATCGGTAAAACATAGAGAGTATCCAAGAGGAGTAGATTATCAGCAGTGTTAAATGCTGTAGAAAGGTCAATGAATGATAAGGATTAAGAAAAGGTCATTATGTTCAAATACTGCCCTTGACACTTATTAGTTCCATAGTAATAGATATCACTTCTTTGCCTGTTTCTGCACATGTAAAATTGAGATAATATCTGTAGTATTTATCTCACAAGGTTGTTATTAGGATCAAGTAAATGAACATATGCAAAGCACTTTGCCGTACTGAAAAACATTAGATAAACGTCACTTTTATTAAGTACTTCCATAGGTTGATGCTTTCTCTTATTCCATTTCCTATCTCATTGACTACTCATTTCTCCACCTTCATTGATATCACCTACCTGTACTCTGTACTCCATGGTCTGTTGTCATAAAAAAATACATGTATTAGGTCAATGTGAGAGCTTAAATCACAAGTTAATAGTCTTCTGCCTGCTTTGAACTTTTTATACTAGCATCCCTAAAAGTATTACCAAATTTTTCTTTTCCAGGACCCCATAAAATAAGTTGTTACTGTATTTATTCCTGGCTGCTTAGATACTGGAGATTCCCCAACGTCATCATAAATAAAAAGTAACTCTTGGCCACTAAAGTGTTCTCATCTCAGTCTTTAAAATATGGTTGTGAGCTGTTCTTAATAACTCTTAAGGGTATATGTATTTACCTGATGTTCGAAAATCTGACAATTCTGGGAATAGAAAATAGGAGAACAGATTTTCTACTGGATGGGTTTTGTTTTTTTTAATTCTCTCCTGATTCCTTGCCAGCTTGGTCCATAGCCAGTTAGCTTCTTGCCATTGCTTACAGTGCACAAGACTGCCTGAACTGACCTGAGATCGCTATAAACAGCCTGACATGTTCTAAGCCTGAAGAACAAATAGAAGTAGAATAGTTCCACAGATCTTAATAGTTGCTAAATTTTTGGTTCAAATTCAAGCAAGATAAAAGAACTGAAGTGAAATTCAGGGGATATATAAAGGAGTGACTCTTTTTTAAAAGTCCTAGTTCATTCCCCAGTCACTGAAACTCATCCTCCATGGGAAGTCAGGTGTCATATCTATACTCTCTTTAGAAGGACATAATCAAAATCCCAAGCAAAGATCTGCTAACCTGTTCATTTACAAATCTGATGAAGGATCTCCCCTGATTAACCCCCTCTCCCCCACAAATGTATTCTTGAGTTTAACTATTGTGTGGTTCATAGTGGTTTTTCTTAAACGTTAAGAGGTGCAGTTCAACACTTTATGTAAATGAATGTGGAATTTTTAACTACTTGAGGGCTCTGCAGATAGACTAAGGAAACAAGAACTCATTCTACTCAGTCTTCCAAAAGACTGGTTGAACAATTTGACCTGAACAAGTTTTAGAAGCCTAGTGATGAAGCAGAGAGGAATCTTTCCATTTTCAATGGCATTTCTCCAATTCTGTTCTTTCAGGAAGGCAGACTCCCAAGGTGCTATTTTGTGAAATCCCGTCCGGACCTCCCTCTGGTGCTTCAGTCCCACATCTCCTGCTGCCTGCTGGAAATTTCTGTTTACATGTTTTACCATCACTTCAAATTCAACAGTGTTTAAAGGTGAATTTTCTTTTCCTCTCAGGATTCTCTAGAAATTGCTCACCCTCTAGTCACATTTATTTCTGCCTATAGTACTATCATGCTTTCTCTCACTCACTCAGATTTGTGACTTTGAAGTTATAATTGATTCCTTCTTATTCCCTCATATTTAATCCTTCAGGATGAGTCTCTATCTGTCCCCTCCATTCCATTTTAGCTAGTGCAATTATCCCTGCCACAATGCTGGAATTAGGGGTAAGATACTCCCATGATTTGAAAAGTCCAAGTAAATTTTTTTTGTTTCTCCCTTTGCACCAGAGAATAAATCTGATTTTTTCTCATTCTTTTATGGGATATTTACAGTACCTTATTGTAAAATTTAGGTTAAGTATTTGGTCATGTTTTAACTTTAAGAAAGAAATTGTGTCTGTGGTATTAAAATTAAGATATATGGATAGTATAATATACTACACATATTTTTTTTTGCATTTTTCTAAACTTTTTCTGTGTCATCTATGCACCTTTGTGTCTTATCTGCAGCTTCTGCAAAACTCTCCCAAAATTCCCATTTAATTTCTTAGGTCTACGTACAATTTATTGGAACCACAATTAGCAAAGTCATGGTGTGGAAAGGATAACTGTACTGCGTTTGTGCACACCTTATTTTCTTGTGCCTGGACTAGTGGTGGCCTGCTTCTTTCCTAGCTGGGCAATGCATGGCACCCAGAGTCATTTTCCAGCCTTCAGGATAGGGTTTAAATTCCTTAGCCTGGTATGAAAGGTCTTCCAAATTCTAAACCCAGTCTATTTGTCCAGCATTATCTCCCACTAGTCTCCTAAGAAAACCTTTCAGCCAGACCAATCTATTCTTTGTTGCCCCAATATGGTATGCATGTTCTTGCCTCTGTGTCTTTGCTCACTTGATTTCTCCATTGCTGAATTACCTCCCCTACTCCCCCCACTCTTTTTTTTCTTATATGAATCCTGACCTCCCTTGAAAGAGCAGTTCAAACATCATTGCTTCTTGACCACCTTTTTTTTTTGAGCATAAATGAGATGTCACTCTGGATTGTGTATGCAGGCATACACCAGGTTTCTGACACTGAATTTTAAGCCCTAGACTCTCTCATTATGCCTGGTGTCATCTAACTTACAAAGAGTATCAATGAAAAATGCCTTGATTGATAAGTAGGGATAGAGATAGGAACTAAACATTTTATTTCATTTATATTGGAAACTCCCAGGTAAAGAAACTTCCTCTGCCATTGCAGATTGACACTTTTCTCTGCCACTTAGAGGGTTGCCTTAATCACTGAGAAGTGAAGTGACTAACCCACGGTCACATAGCCAGTATGTTTCAGAAGTGAGACTTGGACCCAGGTCTTCCTAGATCATGACTAATCTAAGTACAAAAAAAAATTCATTTACTCCACATAGATGTGATAATGTTTTGACATGGACCCTACACATTAGAATTTCTAAAATATGACAGAGATGGCCATACCTAATCCCTTCTACCATGTTTAAAAAAAAAAACTCCAACTCATTCTCTAATAAAACCCAAGAAATAGTGAATTTATCATAGAGTTTCCTTTTTCTCCTCTCCCCTATCTTTTCAAACTCTGTATTTCTTCCAGGCTACCAAGAATCAAACAACAAATTATCTTCATATCACCAGTTTGCAGCAGATCCTCATGGTGGCCTCTTGAGCGACCAGGCTCAGGAGCAGGAGATGGGTTCAGCAGTAATCAGCAAGCCATGATCCAGAGAGCACTGTGAGGGACAGAGCTGCTGGTAAGCTAAGAGTGGTGAGTGGACTATTGGGAGAGATATTGCTTTAAAAGGAGGCTCTATTGCGATGATAGTCTGTTTAACCCCTTTCTCTGTGCACATCATTGACTTTAAAGGTATTCACTTCAAAGCCCTTTCTTTTCTATTTACAAGGATGATAAATCTTTATGTGTGTTACGTGATAAATCTTTATGATCATTTTTCCTCTCCCATAATTCCCATCCTCATGCATAGCTATTTGATCTTATTTAGGAACACAGAACAGGGAATCATTGGGCTGAGAACCTCACGGTTTGAGAAACTGGTCCCTATGGATTATAAGGATGCTTTGGGGGATCTGATACACTTTTTCTTCAATCCTTAAGCTATGGTTATCATAGGGAGTCAGCTCTGAATCCAGCTTGACCTCAGAATGATGCATTGCCAAAAGACTAATGTGAATTTCCACAAAGCTTTCTGAAGAGTGGTGTAAGACAAAGAAATAAGGTAGAGGAAACAAAGGGAGAAGTCAAAGGTGTTTTTTTTTTAATTATTATATCACCAGAGGTGACTTTTGATAAAAGTTTAAAGTTATTTGTAATATTTTTCTTGATGTCGGCTTTCTTACCAGTCCCCTTCTTTTCCAAATTCTAAACCCAGTCTATTTCTCCAGCATTATCTTTTCTTGTGCCTTGCTATAAAAGTAACATTATCTTGCAGATAAAATTGGTTTGGAAGCTAGACAATGGGTTCCTTATCAAACCACTACAGTTCATAAGGGATCATAGAAGAAGAGAGCTACAGTATTTTGCACAGGGCATTTTATATTGGTGCTACAGTAAATTCTACAAACTTTATTGTAGATTTACCATAAATCAATAAAATTATAGAGAAGAAATAAGATTATATCAGGAAAGAAAGGTAAAGAGAACAAAGTAGATGTTTCCCATTTTCTAGGATTCTTTTAATCAATTACTTTATTTCAATTTCATTGATTTGTTTCATCAATTACATCACTTCAATTTCGTTGAGTCCTATTTAAGTATTTAGAAGAATGTAACTTACTGATGAAGCTTTGGGTAGCAGAATTATCCCCTTGCTGAGAAGCTTGAGCCTTTAAGTAGCTAGTCTGTTACTTGATATTTCTAAGTGACTATCCTGGCAGTGAGACATCATGCTGAGTTTATCCTTAGTTAAACTCCCATAATTCCTGGGGTTGGGAACCTTATCATTTTCAAGTGCCACTGTAGTTCCATTTGCATACATCACCTCTCTTTTATCAGAGAATTTCAGATCATTGTGGGTAACAAGAACAGCACTGAGTTTCAGAATGAAACCTTTTTTTCCCCTTTTATTTTAATTTTGTCAGAGTAATTATTGTCACTGAAAATAGACTTCCTCTTTCCCTTTTCATACTGGAAAATCTTAGGCACTTATATATAAATATTTTTTCTTTTTCCTCTTCCCATGAAGAATTTCATTCTCTGAGCTAGTGCTTGTCCAACAGTTAGGACTGGGAAAAACTTGCCTTGGGATGTAGAGTTTTGGAGAGGTTTGAAGCCCTAAGTTCAGCCCAAAGATCTTTTATAGCCTTTAGGAGAAAATTCCAAAATCTAAAAAATAAGAGAAATGTTGCTGCTTACCAAGTAAAAGATTTTTTTTATGACTAGGTTCGCAGGAATTTTTATTTTCCCATTCCAAAGGAATCTTCTTTTAGAATTAATTTTCCACAGCTGGATAAGGTCATCCTTGTGACTTCATATAGGAATGTGATACCCCTGAATATCTATTAGTGCAATGCAACTGGATTTTAAAAAATCATTTATTAAGCAAATGTACCAAGCACTAAGCTAGTTCTGTCCTAAAGGAATTTATATCTATGGTAGAGAAAACAACATGTATGAGAAAATGGAATATGAAATATCTATAAAGTAATTTCCAAGTAGGAAGGACACAAACAATGAGAGGCATCAGGAGAGATTTTCTACAGGAAGACAGGCAACTAGCGCTTATTAAGTACCTACTATGTGCCAGGTATCGTGAATACAAAGACAGGTAAAAGATAGTACATGTTCATAAAGAGCTCAAAGTCTGTTGGAGGAGACAAATACAAACAATTCTGTATAGGAATATGGATGAGGGGATAGGAAGTAAGGAGGGAGGGGGAGAAAGAGAGAAAGAGGAAAAGAAGGAGGGAGAGGGGGAGAGAAAGAAAGGGAGAGAGAGAAAGAGAGAGAGAGAGAGAGAGAGAGAGAGAGAGAGAGAGAGAGAGAGAGGATAACTTGTAGATAATCTCAGAGCAAAGGCACTAAGATAAATGATGACTGGAAAAGACTTGTTGTAGAAGGTGGAACTTGGGCTGAGACTAGAAGGAATCCAGGAGACAGAAATGAGGTGGGACAGTGTCCTTGGTGTGGAGGGCAGCACATGCAAAGGCACAAAGACATGAGATTAAATATTTGTTTGAGAAACAGCAAGTAAACCAATTTGATTGGAACATACAGCATACAAAGGACAGTAATGTGCAATCAAGCTGGAAAGGTAGGCTGGAACCAGATGGCAAATGGCTTTAAAAGTCAAACAGAGTCGTTGTAAATTATTTTAGAGGCAAGAGAGACCCATTGGAATTTCTCAAGCAGGAGAGTGACACCATAAGACCTGTACTTTAGTAATTTTAGCTAGATAGATTGGAGAGGGGAGAGATTAGAGCAGGGTTTATTAACCTAGGGCCTATGAACTATTTAAAAAATATTATTTTGCAAATTTTTGTTATAAAAAAAATTTGTTATAATTGTGTTCCTTTGTAATTGTGTATCTTACTTTACACATTTAAAAACATCATTTTGAGAAGGGGATCTTAGGCTTTTCCAGACTGCCAAAGAGAGTCCACGACACAGAAATGGTTAAAAGCCCTTGGATTAGAGGCAGGCAAATCAATTATAGGGCTGCTGAAATAATGCATGTCAGAGATTATTTGGGATCCAACTAGGGGAGTGATCCTGTAAGGAGAGAAAAGAGAATATATGTGAAATTCATATTGTGGAGTATATTTAAGATTAGGAAATGGATTAGATGTAAAGATTGAAAGAGAAGAGAGAAGAAAATAAGCATTTGTTAAGCGTGCCTACTATATGCCAGGCACTATGCTAAGGACTTTACAAATTTTATCTCATTTGATAATACAGATATTATCTCATTTCATCATGTCTTTCCTTATTCTAAAATAGGGATGAGACAAGAAAAATGACATGGAGATTGAAACCTGAATATTTGGAAGGGAAATAAATATTTATTATGTGCCTGTCTAAATATCATCTCATTTGGTCCTTACAGCAACCCTGTGAGGTGGGTGCTCCAACTTACAGCTGAGAAAACTGAAGCAAACAGAGGTTATGCAGTTAGTAAGTGCCTGAAGTCACATTTGAACTCATGCCCTCCATGAGTTCCAAACTCACCTGGCTGCTTTTGTGTGGAAAGATGATATTGTGATGTGTACTTTGAGAAGATGGATTTTACTGCTCATAGAACATAAAGTCTCAGAATAGTTAAGTAATAATCCAATGCCAAAGGATGGCCCTAGACAATTAGTGCTATTAGACGTCTTTAAAGGAGGTAGTTAAATGGTGCCTGAAGTAGTCACGGGAAGGTCTCTTGCCAGAGGTAGGACTGGAGTTAAACTTTGAAAGGTAGATAAGTTGTGTTTTGTTTGGAGTTTTCTGGCTGTTATTTTTTATTATTATACCATCTACTCATGGTTATTATATTAACATATTTGTTTTTACATGGTATGTACTCCTAGAGAAGCTATTTGAAATTTTTTTTCCTCTTTCTCTTCTCATTTCAATCCCTTGCAATATGGTTGTGGATAGGTTTTTGCTAACTAACAAAGAAGTGGATTGGGTATTTCAAAACCAGTGGGTTATGAGTATGAGCCAAGATTTAGAATTTAAAAGAAATATGGCGCATGCAGGAGAGACTAGTGAGGGCTTGTCTTGATGAAAAGGCTCATGAAGGGAAAAATTGGAAACGAGGCTGTGCTTAACTAAGGCGGAGTCACAGTATAGTTTTGAAAGGCAGGTAGCTAAGGATTAGATAGTACTCTATGGCTAATGGATACCCATTTGAGATTTTTGAGCAGAGGACTAATATAATGAAACTGACAATTTCGGAACATTATTCTAGTGAAACTGTATAAAATATTTTGAAGTAGATAGAGACTGAAGACAGGAAGACATAGGCAGCAGCTTCAACAGTCCAGCCATGAGGTGATGAGTGTTTGTATTGACTAAGGTAGTGGCAATAATAGGGAGAAGAAGAGGTGGAAATAAGAGTCACTTCCAGTGCAGAATTAATAGCATTTGCTTGGATGTGGTGGATGAAGGAAAGGGAAAAGTCAGTGATGACTCCAGAGCATTTGAGCCGTAAAGAATGAGGAGAATGGGGTGTCATTGATGCAAGAAGGTAAACTGGGCAAAACAGGTTTAGGTTTGGACAGGTTGAGTTTGATGTAACTGGGGTGTGTTCAAAAGTAACTATACTGTAAACAATGGGGTATATATAACCGGGACACTTTACATAGAAGGTACGAGTGTTGAGCTGTGAAATAATTTTCTCCCAGAAGTTTTTTCCCCTACCCATGAAACTATTATTGAAGTATGAGGTCACATATTATATGTACTGTTTATGCATTTGTGTGATCTTGTATAAATCAAGATTGGTTTCAAGGTCACAGAAACCCCCAAATGCAAGTTACAGAGATCTTTTAGTATATGCTCAGTGGAAGGAACAGCTTCATCAATGAAATGATAGGTCTTTGAAATCTGCACATGCACATGTGTTTTCCCAATGAATGAGTTAAAGATATGGATGTATTTCTGTTCATCAGAATGCTTGTACTTTAAAGCTGGAAGGGGTTTCAGATATCATCTCCAATCCCTTATTTTATAAATAAAGGCAACAGAGGCATTTGGTCAAAGGTCACACATTGAATTTGTGGAAGAGTTGAGATTAGAACTCAGAATTACTTCTGGTCCGTTTTTTGTTTTTTTTTTTTCTATTCACCATGACACTACTGTATCATTCCTAACCCCCACAACATAAATTTTGCCAAATGATTGGCAGGGGATTGGGGTTTGTACCTATCAGAGTAAAACTAACTCACCCAGACAGAAATCTGACCTCATTAGCACCCTGCATTTATTCCTTTCTTTCACTGTGGAAAGTTCTTGCTTTTTTCATTCCACAGCTGTCAGAGACCTCATTTCCTTACAAGTCCTCAAGTGGATTTCACAAATGATACAGGGTTAAAGACAAAGCTTAACTTGACTAAAGACTTTCTTCTCTGTCATCAGTTATCAGAGTGATCCTGTTTGAAAGAGATTATGAATTTTCCGATCCACTCAGGACTTTGAAAACAATAAGTCCTGCTATACTAAAATTTTCCCCTTCTCAACTGATCTCTGGAAAAAATATATTTTTCCTCAGAAATAAGTCACTACCTTGACTCTAAAATTCTCATATATTTCTTTGAGGTTGCACATTTTCCTTATTTGCCTAACTCGATTCTCACTGCTCTTGAACAGTCTCCACTCTAATCAAACATTTTGTTCATACACAGAAAGGTACATGTTTTGCCTTTTGTATTTGCTAGGCTTGCTTGTCCAATGTCCTCATCCCGTAGGTGAGGAAAGTGAG
Source organism: Potorous gilbertii (assembly GCA_028658325.1). Lineage (NCBI taxonomy): Eukaryota > Metazoa > Chordata > Mammalia > Diprotodontia > Potoroidae > Potorous > Potorous gilbertii. The sequence continues at coordinate 129,715 of JAQQSK010001733.1, read as the reverse complement.
ATGCAAAGTTATGAAGTCACTTAACCAAGATCACATAACTGGTTGATGCCAAATCTGCAACTAGGACTCCAGTGTTTTGATTCAGGGTCATGAAAAAAGCACTGGGATCATTCTACTTTGGGGCCCTCTTCCACATACTCAAAGGTTGCCTCCTTCAAGGCTCCATGCAAAACTCATAACTAGCTTTGCCTAGTGCCCTTCTCTTTAATTATCCCAACAACCAGCATTCCTCTTATGTGATTTTTTATTTTAATGTTGTTCGTGGAGGGTCATACTAAAGAAGGTACAAATTATAAAGGTTGGGCATACATGAACAGAAAAATGTGCAACAAATTTTATCTGACCCTTAGTGATAGGTATAATCATTTATAATACTGCTTGCTAATCAGGTTTAATTGGTGGGTAATTTATGTAATTGGCTGTAATCAATATTACTTTTACACAGATGAATCAGGCATTTCTGGGAACTATTATGAGTAACCGAGTCAAAGACCTGATTCGGACAGGAAACTACTCTAATTTCCCTCTAATGACCTCTGGATCTCTAATCCAGGTGGATCTAAGTCTTTTCCCTCCATCAAAGCTTCAGTTTCATTGAGGTAGATTAATCAGATTGCTTTTCTAAATTTAGAACTGAGCTGAGAATAAATGGTTGAAATCCAATGCTTCCCAAACCTTAACTCTGTCTCGGGTTTTTATTTTTTAGTTTCTCAGAACCTCTAATTGATAGAATTTCAGCCTTCAACTTTAGAATTAAAGGACTCTCAATCTTGGGGGAGAAAGGAAGGGGAAAAGAAAATGGGCTCCGTAAAAAGTTGTTACAATAGAGTTAATCTACTTCTCAATGATTCCCTCCCACATCTCTCTTCCCCTTCTGGCAGTTCAAAGCCCACAGCTCTGTGTGCCTATCCAGTGCCCTAAACTTCTAAACTATCACTAGTTCCTTTCCATTTACTACTTTCAATTAAAGCTATAGTCCCATAGGCTATAGTAGATAGTCAATAAGCATTTAGGTGTTTACTTACTTCAGGATTCTCTGCTAAATTGGCCTCTGCCCTCAAGGAGCTGCTATTCTAATACTGGAAGCAACATGCAAATAGCTAGGAATATACAAAATAGAGGCAGGGTAGAGAGGAGGTCATCTCAGAGGAGAGACACAAGCTGGGATCCCAGAAAGTCCTCCTGCAGTAAGTGGGATTTGAAATGTGTCTTTATGTTTGGCAAGGAAGGCAAGAGTTAAAGGGAGAAAGGGAAAGCAGTCTATTCTTGGGGATGGCCCATAACAAGGCACAGACTGAGGTACCTAGGTGGTCCAGTGAGTAGAAAACTAGCCCTGGAGTCAGGAGGACCTGAATTCAAATCCCGCCTCAGGCACTTGACACACTTAATAGCTGTGACCTTGGGCAAATCACCTCACCCCAATTGCCTTGCCTTCCCTCTTCCAAAAACAAAAAAGGCACAGAGTGGGAGATAGAGTACTGCATGGGGGGAACAGTAAGTATATGAGAACAGCTGGATCATAAAATAAGTGTAGGGGAATTGAGTGTTGGGTGGCTGGTTGATTGGGGGCTGTCTCTCATTATCAAGTAGGACCAAAATGACATCACTCTGTTGGGGTCAAGATACAGTGTGTCCAACTGTGGCTTATCAGAATTTTCTACTATATGTCAAGCACAGATAGTCTACGTGACCATTTGGGGTGGAGATGGCTCTAAATTTGTGTAACTTAGGTTTCTTTTGAGCTACTGCAATTCTGCTTTGCTTCATAGAGCACAGAATGCCTTCTTTGATATGGGCATTCAATGCTGGGCAGTTTTTTGCCAGTGTCTCCCATGTCCCACAACTGATTCCAAAGTTCTTCAGAGACACCTTGAGAATGCCCTTATATCACTTCTTGTGTGAGTTCTCCATAAAATAGTCTTTCAGGTAAATGTACATCTAACATTCGAACAAGGTCATCCACCCATCAGAGCTGACCTCTCTGCAATACAGTTTAACTCCAGGTTTCACAGGGATAGAACAATGAGCTCATCATAGTGGCTCTGTAGATCTTCAGTTTGGTAGGCAGTCTAATACCTCTTCTCTCCTATACTTTCCTTTGGAGCCTCCTCAAATACTGAGCTTGCTCTTGGCAATGTGTGCATCAACCTCATCATCTATGTATACATCCCTGGAAAGTATATTGCCAAGATAAGTGAACTTAGTTACAGTATTCACAATTTCTCTATTTCCTGTGACCATTGGTTCCATGTTTGGACGTTTTGACTCATGGAGAATCTGTGTTTTCTTGGTGGTGATTGTTAGGCCAAAATTAGCACAAACAGCAGAGAATTGATCCATATTTTGTTGCATCTCAGCTTCAGAAGCTGCATGGAGTGCACAGTCATCTGTGAATAAAAAAAAAATCGTGCACCAACTCTCCCTCCACTTTAGTCTTGGTTTGTAGTTTTTCCAAGGCAATTAATTTGCTGTGCGTGTGGTTGCTGACTGGGATGCCATTTTCATCTTCATTGAAGGCATCTGATAACATTGCTGAGCATATCATATTAATAAGAATGAAAGCAATCACACAGCCTTGCTTTACTTCACGGGTGACTGAGAAAGCACGACAGTATCTTCCATTATCGAGACTCTGGGCAAGCAAGTTGTCATGAAACCAATACACAATACTGATAAACTTGTCAAGGCAACCACATTTTGCCATTATTTTCCACAACTGAGTATTATTTTCCTAACTGATAGTTTCAAAGCCCTAGGTCAGATCGACATCTGTTGTGTGCAGTCCTCTGTTCTGCTTCTGGCATTTCTTCTGGAGTTGTTGGGCAACAATCACCATAGTGACCATTCTTCAGTCCTTTCTGAAGTCACACTGACTCTTGGGTAGATGGCCATCTTCCATTTGAAGAATTAGCCTATTAAGTTGGACTCTGGTAAGAATCTTGTGAGTGATGACTAAGAGACAGAGACCCTCCTCCAACCCCCCAGGATTGTCACAGGACAATCTATTTCTTTTACCTTTATAGAGATGGACAATGGAGGAGCTTCCTTGAATTCCAGGGGAATAACTTCCTCTTGCCATATAACTCAGAAAATTTCAGTCAACTTTTGTATGAGCAATGGACTTCCTGCCATGCAAATCTCAGATGGAATAGAACTAGCCCCAGGCTCCTTGCTACACAAGAGGAGCTGAATGACTTTCAAAACCTTTCTTCATTTGGAAGATTGACTTCCACCTGAGCTAAACAGTCAATGACTTCGGCATTGATTGATTATGGTATTGATTACAAAAGTGGTTAACACATCTTTCCAGGATCATATCTTTATCACTAATTAATGTGACTCCATCAACATCAAACAGCTGGTCTTTGGTCTATAAATAGTTTTTAGGACATCATGAAAGTATTTTGGACTGTTACTATCATCAGAAAACTGAATTTCATCTACCTTCTTACTGAGCCAAGGATCCTACATCTCCCTAAGCTTCACCTGCACTTTATTTTTGATGGATGAACTATACTGCTGGTAAACCCTGCGGAGTTTTTGCTTTTCATTTAGCAGCTTCTGAATTTCTCCATCATTTTCATCAAACCAGTCTTGGTGTTTGTGAGTTTTCTGGCCCAGATGAGTAAATGCAGTGTTGTATACCAAATCTCTGAAAGCTGCTCACTTCTTTTTTGTTCCAATATTGCCAAACCATATGTTGGCTCAGTTTTTCTTCCGGTTTAGCAATGAATTGTTCCCACTTGGAGAAGAGTTCTATTAATATGTTGACATTAAATCCACTAGTAGTCATCTTGCCCTGGGGCCACCTGCTTTTGTTGAATGCAAATGTTTAGCTTGGAGAGGATAAATCTATGATCATTCCAGCACCCTGCACCACACATTGCCTTGCATCACTCTCACTGCCTGTCTTTCTCTTCTTACAGCGACATAGTCTTTTAAATGTCAGTGTTTGCTGCAAGGGTGCATTCATGAAGTTTTATTGTATTTAGATAAATAGGAGGCAGTGTTGGTGATAAGGTCATGAAACGCAAAAATCCTCTGTAGTTAATGATTATTGCAACTGATGTTTCCAATTCAAGGAACTGTCAAAGACTCCCTGCCATGTCTGCTAATCTGTGCCTACTCTTGGATTAAAGTCACCCAGAATTATAAACTTGTCCTCTTTCATCACATTGATGATAAGAGTCTCCAGGTCTTCATTAAATATTTCTTTGACCTCATCACACAGACTCATGCAAAATTCAGTGACTTCCTATTATCTCTAGAATAAATTATAAAGTACAGTTTTGCATTTAAAGTTTTTTTTATAACCTGGCCCCTTCCTACCTTTGCAAGTTTCTTATATTTGCCTTCCTTGGAGTATGTATGTATTCAGGAAGAGAGGGTAACGTCAGATCCGCATTTCAGGAATCATTTTTGTAAGTATGCTAAGTGTCAAGATATCATCTAGTTAAAGTAATTCACACTAACATAGTTAAATCCTCCCAAGGTGCCTGCTTTATAAAAGAGGAGCTTGTTCATGCAGATGAATCTCCAAATGTCTGTAAATGAGCAGGAATGAGAGATCCAAGAGTAACTTGTATGTAATGAGCTTTCAAGCCCATAACCCTATCTATCTCTATACCACCTTCCTCCCCTTTAAAAGAAAAAGGAAAGGATGGAGGGAGAAATGATTCAGCTTAGTTAAAATAAAGAATTAACTGGTCAGTAAATCTTAGTCAACTGGTTCTTACAGAATTGGAGGGGGGGAGGAGCAACCAGGTGTGAAAAGCCAACAGAAAGTATGCTCTCTCATGTGTTTGCGTTTCTTTGTTCATGTGTTTGTTTTGCAAAAAGCTGGCATTATTAAGAAGAAAGATAGCTGCAACCTCTCATTCCCACATTCTGCAGGAACATTCATTCATTCAATGACATTTAGTATGCCCAGAAACATAGAATGACGTATGTTGGGAATTTTTGAGAGGATAAAAGATAAATAGTTGTTTCCTCCCCTCAAAGAACTTATAGCTGTCATGTTTATAGATAGTATACCTCCCTTCCTTGCTTCTTTGGTTATAAGTTCTGTTCCTTTATAACATCCCATAACGTCTGCTCATGTGCCTATATTTGGTGGGCAACCAGTAATTGTCAGTGATCAGTTCACTTTAGTGCCCTAGAAGAAATACCTCTGAGCCTAACTACCCATACAACTCTTTTTTTTAATGACTCACTGATTCTGATTTTTCTCTAAAAAGAGAGGAGCATGCAGTGAAATTTGGGGGGCAGTATATGCTTATATAGAACAGAATGAGGAGAAGTAGGAATAACCTTTAGGAGTAATTTTTATTTAAAGTGTGTGTACGTGCGTGTGCATATGTGTGTTGGTTTATAATAGATAACAGTTTTGTCTGCTTAGGAAAGGAAATGCCATCAAGTGGTTACTTAGCACCTATTATATGTCAGGAACTGTGTTAAGTTAGAGAAATAAAAATAAAATAAGACGATTACCCTCCAGAAGCTTATACTCTAATGGATCTTTATACATAAATAGGACTTGTCCTTGAAATTAAGCACATGGAGAGACATTCTCTCAATGACCTTGGAGAACTCATTTCCTTCCCTTGGTTCAGTTTGCTTATCCATAAAATAAGGCAGCTGAACTAGGTGATCTCTAAGTTTTCTTTCAAATCTGAAATTTTATGATTTTGTAATTCCTGACTCAAAGTGATGCTTAAGTTAACATAGAGCACAGACAATAGGAGGCAGAGAAAGAAGCAAGTATCTATCCATTTGGTGATTTTTTTTCAATTGTAAAGTGTTTGTATTTTTCCTTCTGTTTGGACACAATTCTTATCAGGGAAAGTCATGGATTTTTCCTATATAATGGCAACCTGCTTTTTAACTTTGCTTTAAAGAGTGTCTGAGTTCTGTATTGTTATCAAAAAGTCAATTAAGTATTCATTGAATTTAAGTATTTAAAAATGATGGACTATAACTGTTGGATCATAATGTAGTAACACTACAAGTTAGTATGGGAAGAATTCTTTTCCTTAAAAGCAACAAAAGATCAAATTAGACATCGCTTATCAGTTTCAATCATCAGACATGATTGTTTTGAGATTTTGAGATTCATTTTTATGCTAGCTCGATTTCTGACTAATCACAAAAGAAAACCATAGGGATAAATATCCCTCTTAAGACCCTGGGTGTCAATATGCAGGAAGCATTTTGACTTTCCTTTAACACATTGTGCATCCTGAGATTTGTTCAACTCTCTGGTACTCATGGTTGGAATCTCAGTAATGGATCTGAAGCAATGTCAGTTATCATGCTACATTCCTACTTATTGTTTAAAACCTCCTGGTTGTTAATAACATTCCAGGATATTGCAAAGGAACTAGGAGGGCATTTAGAAGAGAAAGTTCCTCACATTTTTTCCATGGTTGGTACCATACTTAGATTAGATTCTAAATTCTTTCTTTCCATGCTACCTATTGCCGTTATAAATGCTCTGGGGTATTCGTGGGAGTAACAGTATCATTTGGGAAGGACCCATTAAATAAGAGAAATGATTGAATATGCATTTTTTTTCTATCTGGAGACTTAAAAAGGTTCTAATAACTGTAGATTTAGAATCACAGAATGTCAGAGCTGGAGGAAACCTTGATCATTTAGCCCAACCCCTTAAAAACTGGGGCATTGGAGACCTCACCTAAATTAGTGACTTTACAAAATACTTTCCCCCTAGACCATCCTGTAAGAAAATTTATGCAAAAAAAGCCTCCTGTCTTTATCCTGTGCTTCACTGTGTCTCACTGCTATATCCAGAAAGATACAAGCATAATAATTGATGTGTGTATGCATGTGTTTATGTGTATGTAGCTTTAAGGTTCACAAAGCTCTTTTACATAAGTAATCTCATTTAATTCCCAGAAGAATCCTGGGAGATAAATACTATAGGTATTATGCCTTTATTGATTAGTTGTTTTTTTTTTTATTTATCTGACTGTTTGAATATCTATTTCTCCACCCATTCATCCATCTGTCTGGACTTAACGATTTCATCTCTGTAGAAAATTCCTGATGAGGATGCTTCCTTTCAGTGCAGATCAGCCCTGGCTTTCTTAGATGCTTGGGGCACTAAGAGGTTAAATGTCTTGCACAGGGTTATATATATCCAATACACACCGAGGCAGACTTGAACCCATATCTCTCTACATAGTCTCTCAGCCCTAGTTTGCAAATGAGGAAATTGAGACTCAAGGAGTTTAAATGACTTTCCCATAGTCACACAGTGTCAGAGGCAAAATTGGGACCTCGGCATCATAAGTATAGCATTTTAGCATGCTCCCTCCTCAATAACATTCTATCTCTCCTTTGATTTTCTTGGCAGTATGATTCAGCATTTTAATAATAGAAATTAATTTTTAATAAATTACCTACTCTAACTTTCTACTGTCTCAGGAGAGCTCTATGGACTTGTTTTTACTCATCTTTTCTCTGTGTCTTTCTGTGTCTCTGTCTCTGTCTCTCCAGCTCTCCTCTGTGTGTCTCCCTTATTAAGTACAAGTTAATGTGGCTGAATTAAATTTTAAGGATATGAGAGTAAAATCATGCAAAAACAGAGCTAATGAGTAGCAAAAGGGAATAACTAAGGGACCATGTCACCAATACTGGGAGTTAGGTAATCTGGATTCTGATGTTAGTTCTGTTCTGACAAAACTTGACCTTAAAAGTAAATTTTATCTGTTTACCTCTGTTTTCTTCGTTCACATAAAATGAAAAAGGACTTTTGACCCTAGTATCATGTGGACATTTTTGGAACAAATGAGATCATGTGAAACTACCTTGCAGAACTGGGGGGAGGGAACAGGAGTTTCTGTGTGAGTGTACATATACAAGTGCAAGTTGTGTTTTATTTACAGGAGTTTTGATAGTATTTTAATTATATTGAGATAAACGTGTTGGTCTTCTGAAACCTTCTCTTTATATGTATGTAGAAAGAATATGAGGTGTCTTAAAACCTTAGTCCTTTAAATGTGGTGTCAATCAAGATTTCCAAGGGAATTGTGGTAATGAGGATAGAGCAAGATGCTCAGATTTTGGATTTCTGAGTTCTGTTTCCAATTTTATTGTTCAGTCAATGATCTTTTTTTTTTGTCTTTAGGAAATCATTGTCTTTTTCAACTGACCCCTTCTCAAAACTCATAAAATAACTAACTACTCCATGGGGAGGTTATGGAACTCAACCAAGACTTTGGAACATGAGATCCCAAGTGAAAAGTAATGTTATTTCAGATCCAAGACTGTTGGGGATGTTTAATTTTTACCAGTGTTTGAAACATAGCCTCATTTTAAGTACCACTTGATACTTCCTTTCCTATTTTGGATGCCCTATCCAAAATAAATTGGTTATAAATTGAGGTTATACTTTTACTAGGTATTTTGGAAAGTTTTTCCTGTAATCTAATTGTCCAGTACTCTAATTACAATAGGATTATTGACTAGTGGTGTTTTCTTATAATGAGATCAAGATGACGTATCTGGAGAATGTATATTTTTAGCACAATTAGTCATGCCTCTGACTGCTGAAAAATGTCCAGAACCATACATTGTAGGTAAAAAAAAAAAAGAGGAGCTTCAGAAATATAGAAATATTCTGGTGTTAACTGGGTCAGTTTTGGTTGATTTTCTTTCTTGGTACTTTATTCTCAGGGATGTGAATGGAGAAATAAATCAATTTTCAGAGAATAATTATGTGTCTGACATTCTTATAGCTCTTCCTGTACTTTGCACACTTCATCTTTTAAAAAATTTGCCTAGAGTAACAGGAGTAAGCAACTTTCCATATAGAGGAAAAAAATCATAAATTAAGAGCAGGACAGGCATGTTGGGGAGCTGAGAGGGTATCTCTGAAAATGGCTATTTTATCAGTCATCGGTACATGCACACAGATATACACATGCACACACAATCTTTACAAAGATACCACAAATAAAACATGTTGGTTTCATTTTGAGGAGAAAAATAAAATATGTTCTACTTGTCCATCAACTCTTTAAATACTGAAGATGAAACACTGTTCAATAAATATAGCATTTAATAAAATATACACTTCAGTTCTACATGAAGGACAATTAAGTCAGTGAGATGGGCATTGGGTCCGAGAAAAAGATAGTTTAGTAGAGAGTACGGCAAGACACATAACTGTTTCTGTCAGGGCTGTATTTAAGTATCAAAGAGCTAACTCACTTATTAATATTCTTCTTTAAAAATAAAGCACAACTATTTGTATTTTGAATGGCTAAATATAATACAAATTCATTGCAAAATGTATTTTGTTGCTTACACAAAGTTTGTGAAAACTGAAATTTTTGAAATGCTCTTTACTTTATTTTCAACATAGAAAAACCCTGATTGATTTCTTGATCTGGAATATTATGTCACATCTAGGTTTTACAACATAAATCTTTTTTCATGAGGCTAAATCATCGCCTAATGGCCCTTTTAGATGCTGTTCCTTGAAGACTTGAAACTGCTATTTTCGTTTTTTAATTAATGTTTTTATTAAATTTTTCTGCATTATATTTAAAGAAAAAATTTCAGCATTTGCTTTTAATATCTTTTAGTTTCAAATATCAACCCTTCTTCTTTCCCCTCCCCTATCCTTGAGAAGGTAAGCACTTTGATATAGAATACATTGTTGTTCAGTCACATCTGACTCTTCATGAGACCATTTGGGATTTTCTTATCAGAGATGCTGGAGTGATTTGCCATTTCCTTCTCCAGCTCGTTTTACAAATGAGGGAACTGAGGCAGAGAGGGCGAAGCAACTTGCCCAGGTTCATACAGCTAGTAAGGGTCTGAGGTCAGTTTTGAACTCAAATTTTCCTGACTCCAGGTCTGGTACTCTATCCTAGCTGCCTGATATAGATTATAAGATAGATAGATAGAGATTTTTCAAAAGAGAACTCTGTGCTATTTTCAACTGTAAATATAAAAAAGGTCAGTCTTTGGTATTTGCCCCCATAGACCAGTAGATTCCCCATTCCTAGTCTAGATAGTTGAAGAAGATTAAAATATAGAAAGAGAAACAAAACCATGAAGTGACTAGTGACCTAATTTTGTATTTAGAAATTATCATGAATCATAGTCAAATGTTACATGAACTTGGACCTTTGGCATTATTTCTCCTATTTCTGATTTCCGGGGTATCGTTTGTATCTTTCTGAGAGAGAAAATAGTGCCCTTTTGGTGTTACAGTGTGCAACATACTTTTACCTTAGAATATATATAGATGTAGGGTGTGTAATTTGTGTATCAAAAAAAATTTTGTTGACTTGAATGCCTCTGTGGAAAGAGAATTATTGGTATAGGTTAAATCAGGCCAGGAAATGCTTAGAAGTGTGCAGAATCGGATGCAAGGCACTGTAACGTTAGATGATCTCTAAGGTTACTTATGGCTGTGAACCTACTGTATGAACTATGAATAGTACAGAAGCCTGAGACAGTATTATTTTCCAGTATGGCATCAGGCAGAGAAAAAAAATGTAAATTTCTTTATTATTTCCCATGGGCTCAATGCAAGCTGTTTCTTTTTGGGGAAAGCCCCTATAGAACCACAAGACTATTTGTTTTTCCAACCTGAGGAAGTAGCTTTCTATCACAAATTTCTATTCCCCCTCCTCTCATTGACATCTTTGCCCACCCACTTAATGGTCACTCAGTGGCTGCACTCTTTTACTTCTTCCTATCTTGTAACCTTATAATCATGTTTTTTCCCTTCTTCTCTTTGGACCTCCATTGTTTGTCAGTAAGCCAGGTGGGACATAGTGCTTCTAATACAACTATGTTCCCACCTACTGAAAAAAAAGAATCCAAAAAACTCCAGTGGCTCTCTATTGCCCATAAAACAGGAGTTATTGATCCTGGAGTACATGAATTTCTCTCTCTCTCTTTCTCTCTCTCTCTCTCTCTCTCTCTCTCTCTCTCTCTCTCACATACACACACACACACACACACACACACACACACACACACATACAAGTAGATAAAATTGACTTTTTTGGTAAACCTAGGTATTTTATTTTATGTATTTAAAAACATTTAAAAACACAGAGAAGAGGTCTGTGGGGGAAAAAATGAAGATTAAGAAACTTTCTTTAGAATAAAATGCAAAATCCTGATCCTGGCATTTTTTTTAGCCCTTGCAATGGGACTTTCATCTTGATTTCTAGTCTTTTTTCACATTATTTCTCTTCATATATCTGCAATTCCAGTCACATTGGCCTGTTCATTCTTCCCTCCATATGATGTTTCATCTTCTACTTTTATATCTTTGCACAAGTGGAGCCCTGTACATGGAATGCTTCCACCTCCTCAGCTTTACCTCACAGAATTCCTAGTTTTCCTTCATGAAGTCTTTCCTCTCCCTTTTTCTCATTTTTTTTGTACTTATCCTTCTGAGCCCACATTGTGTTACCTTAGTAGAACTTAATAAATGAAATTTCCTTGAGTTTCAGAAGGGTTTTGCCCCTTTACATCTCTAGAATCCAGCAAAGTACTACATTGCATTAATAAGTATTTGTTGAATTTTTTTATTTGAATTCCAGACTTCAACTCCTGGGTCAGGTTATCATCCTTAGTCTAAGAAAGATTTCCATGAAAGGAATGAGGTCCAGCATCAGTGAATTTTCTCTTTGACAAAGTCATTGACTTCCATTATGATGACTTTCATTATATTTCATTGAGCTATGATTGCACACGAAAGTATCTCTATCTCTACACACTTTGATTCCTTCTTGTGACATGAATGATCTATACAGATGTACCTTGCTTTGTAGTAGACATTCCTGAGAACTGTGTAGAAATCAAATCATTTCAAACGTGCCATGTTAGCTGACTTTTAAAGGAAAACTGGGGTAAATCTACTGGGAAACTGGAAAATCTCATTAGTAAATCAATCATAAAACATGGACCCTTAGAGATAAGCAAGTCCAACCCCCTAATTTTATGGATGATAAAATTGAGACTCAGAAGTCCTTGGCCCATTCTGATTTGTATATGGCCCTATGGCTAGTTTAGCAACAGAGCTGCGACCAGAATACTCTTCTTTAATTCTATGATCTAGTGTGCTTTTCATTCTACCATACTCTCTAGTTATTTTCTAATGAGCTAATGTTGTACAGTCTCTCTCTCTCTCTCTCTCTCTCTCATACACACACACACACACACACACACACACACACACACACACACACACACAAATGATTTCCTTCAAGCAAGGTACTAAGAAACAACTAGCAGTGTTTATTCTCTGTACTGATATTTTCTACAATGGGTATGGGGGGGGCAGGGGCTATAGCAAGACAGCACCATTGCCATTTGCATTAGAAGGTGGAAAGTGGAATTTTGGGCAACATGATCACTTTAGACTGTTACCATGTTAAACTCATTTTGTCATCTTAATACCTTACTCTTCCTTAGCCAAGTTTGGCTGTGTTTTTTTTTTAAATTTTTAAACAAAGAAAGATAAAGCTATTTACTTCTTTGGCTTCTTAACAGAACTTGTGTCAATTAAATAGTACTGATGAGGGCAAAACTTTTATGGCTCAGGATAATAGTTAAGCAAATGAGGAAGAAATGTAGGTATAATGAGAAACATGATTAAATATTAGAAACTGTTTTGAAAAATTGTATTTGAAAATTTCTGACTGTCAGCTGTTTGGAATGTAGAGTAAGAACTAAGACTGGAGGAAAGCTAGATAATAGAAATCTTTTGAATTAGACACATGATTAGGAAGGTGATACTCACTCAACTTTCTGTTCCCTCCCACTGTATTTTGTCATTTTCACTCAAGATCTGGAAGAATCAGTTGAACATGAGTGAAACTTGGAGAGGGCACTAAACTTAGTGAACTATTGCCAACACTACTTAGAAGAGGAATTCATATAGGAAGCCATAAAGAGATCATGGGCATACATAAAAATACATACCTGTGGGTATGGATGATCCTTTAGCTTTTAAAATGGATTGTTTTTACGTCATCTATAAATATAGGTATTGCTTACAATGTTACCCCCCCATCCTCAAGCCACTGGATTTAACCAATAATATCTTTTAATATTGGGAGGGGGGAAATAGTTCAGTAAAAAGCATGAATATAAAAAAGGAGTCAGACATTGTCAGCTGTACTCCTACCTCTGAGAGAAAAAAAGAGGTGGTCTTTTATATCTAAACTTAGCCATGATAATTTTACAAAATTCAGTTTCAACTTCTTTCATTCTTTCCATTTTATTGTTTTCCTAGTTCTGCTTCACTCTGCATCAGTTCATATAAGTCTTCCCATACTTCTCTGTATCCCTCATATTCATTATTTCTTGTAACATAGAGGTATCCATTAAATTCATGTACTTACTTAGTTTAGCTAGTCTTCAGTCAGTGGGCATCTATTAGCTTTCCATGAATACAGATGTTTTATATTGCTTAAAGATTTCAGTACTGGGAGATGATTTCTAGAAAGCAGCATAGAAAATAATCTGTGAAGAGAGGACACAAACTAAATTATGGACACAAGCAATATGAACCAGGAATGGCAATAACATGGAATTGACATTATTTAGCATTTTTTTAAGTTTTAAAGAGGCAGCTTGTGGCAGAATAGATAGAGTACTGGGTCTGTAGTCAGTAAGACTTGAGTTCAAATTCAGTCTCAGACGCTTCTTAGATGTGTGACCCTGTATAAGATGCTTAACCTTTTTGCCTCAGTTTCCTCAACTCTAAAATGCAGGTGATAATAGTATCTCCCTCATGAGGTAGTTGTGAGGGTCAAGTGGGTATTTGTGGGGAAAAAAATTTAGCACAGTCTGTGGCATATAGTAGACATTATACACATTCTTATTCTTTTCCCCTACCCTTATTATAAATTATTAAAGCATCATAACCATTATATGAGAAAGGTCCATTTATCCAAGAAGAAACAGAAACTGAGAGAAGTTAAGTGATTTCCCCATAGTCTCAAAGCTAGCAAATGTCAGAGGCAAGATTTGAACTCTTGTCTTCTGACTCCAAATCTAGCTCTGCTATATATTCACTGCCCAAGCCAATGGAATTGTGCCCAGCAACATCCTCCACTGCCTACTTCTTGACCAGACAATGTGCAAGTATTCAAAAGACACAAACGTTTTAGGCAAACAGCCAGAATGAAATTTTTACCATTTCTAATTCATGTTGACCTCTAGAGAGAAAACTATCTAGTAAATATTTTTCGACTCTATTATTCTCCAGTCTCCAATTTTTGTATTCACCTCAGTCCACACAGCACATTTCTTTAGTGTATGTTTAATAACTGGAAACAAAGTTGGTTGTTTAGTGACAGTTAGAAGAAGCTAGTTTTGAGTTATGTGGTTGGCTCTCCACATAGAGGAACATGGTAATACTGAAGACTGTTGAACCCTGGAATTGCTCTAAGGTGCTGAGGTTTTGAAACACACCCAATATAACCAGCAAACCAGTTTGAAACAGGATCCAGTATTGCCTCGTTGCCCTGGTATGCTGAAGGAGGAAGAGACAGAGAGATTTAAAAGACAAGTGGAAAGTAAGATTTTGTTTATTTTGGCTCTGGTTAAAATTTCAGCAACTTTATTTAGGGCATGGGAGGAGGGATGAGGAGAGGGAGGAGAGGAGAAAACACAGGAGAGATAGCCACTGTGTGTTTTTGACCCTGAAGTGTACTGTCCAAAGAGTTCATGAATTGTCTTAAGTGAGCCTGTGCTGCTATTGGGGTCAGTGTAAGTACCTTTATTTTGATCTTAAGTGTTACCTGAATAAATAACACTCCTTGGTCTAAGTCAGGAATGTTTAATCTGCTTTGCTAACTATTGTGAAACTTTCAAACATTTTTTTTTTGTTTATTCTTTCATTCATTCATTGAATGAAGGTGGAGTCTAGGGAAGAGGGTGATAAGGAATCCAAAGAAGCATTTGTTGAATCAGAAAGAAAACTCATTTTTCTTTTTTTCTACCATTATAATATAATTCCTCCCTTTTAAAAATGTATATTGCTCAATTAATTTGTTTTTGCCTTCAATCCAGGAAATCCTTGTTAGTGGTTTTTTATATATGCAACATATAAAAAAATATAAAAAAAATAAGTTAAATTGGGGTATTTTATTGCTTGACTTTTTATATTGGGTTTTTTTTTTCCTTTGGAGTTTGTTTTCCAAGTCTAAGTTTATTCAACATGTTTTAGAAAGAAGAAAAAGGAAAGAGGAGGAGGGGGAAGGCAGAAGTGAGGAGATCTGGGGGGGTGGGTGGAGTGTTTTCTGTTAATTCAAGAAGTTTGGAAGCATTTTATTTTTTATTCTAAAAATTAAGTAAGTTTTGCTTTCCACATGGTGTTCTGTCATAGGAAATAGAGCTAGATTTAGTTTACAAACTCACACCATCCTCTTTCCACTAGAGATCAGAGTTGTTACCCAAAACATACATTAATTGTATTTGCAGAGAGAAAGGGGAAATATTTTTTAAAAAAGGAAGTATGAATAAAAACCTAAGTTTACAGCATCTACTAGGGGATAATCAAAGGAAAAAGACAGTATGATCAAGTTTTGTATTTAATAAGTTACAACTTGTATTGAAGAAACATATATACACAAAGTGTCCATCCAGAAGCTCAATGAATTCAGGCAAAATTGTCAGTCTGTCTACCCTTGCTGGATCTTATCCTATCCTAGGTGTGAATTATTTAGACCAGGGTCACAGGGTCCAAACTATTCCAACACAAGTGCAGGTTAAATTTGATCTGAGAGATACTAACACTAGACTGGTGGTATTAAACTCAAATTGAAACAGGGGCCACTAAACCATAAGTCAGGATCCCTATGGATGCATATTGACTTCGAAAACCACAGATTAACATTATCTATGTTCTGTTGTATTTTGGGTTGTTTAATTGAATATTTCCCAATTTTATTTTAATCTGGTTTGGGCTGTACTCAGGAGTATTATGCACAGCATATGACTACAGGTATAGATTTTGTATGTCTGCACTAGGTGGAAGATCTTTGGAGATGAGTCAGATGTAATCTTGGGTCCTGATGGATCCCTAATTTGTCTTGAAAGTTGATGAATATGCCCTCAGGATTGACTCATAACTTCCCACAGCTTTGCTGAAATGCTCTGGCTTTGCACTGACCCAAGACCTTCCTCATTACACAACTGGGCACCAAAGACTTGACTAGTACTGGACTGCATTGAAGGGTGAAGGGAAAGACAAAATTATCTTCATGCTAGACCTGGAATCCATGACTGCAGTTTTTTAAAATATTGATAATTTTATTTAAATATAATTGACTTTTTTTGATAATTCTATGCTTTTAAAAACATGATTCTAAGAAGGGGTCGCTAGGCTTTACCACAGCGCTGAAGGGGTCCTTGACACAAAACAGTTTAAGAATGTTTCACTAAACATAGCACATGCAATTTATGACTTCAATAGTTTTAACCAAAATATTAATTTTACCAAGGGAAGCCAAGGGAGGTTAAATTTTCCCTCAAAATGAGCTATTTTCATAGAACTAATTAGCTTTTGGAAACAGAATAAAAACTTTTATAGTATATTAATATATTATATTAGGTGTTATACATATATAATACGACAACATATTAATGTATAAATAAGATGATCATAAGAATAATTCAGAATTCTAAAACACCTAAAAAATCTAGTCAATAAAATATGGGCAGTGTTTAAAATGTGACACTATAGCTTGCTTACGGTATTCATTGTATCAATGCCATGATCTTTTTGCTCTTGTGGCTCACATCCATTTCTAGCCAAATATATTTTACCATAGTATATATTTCTGAATCCCTCTCAGCCTTAGCAATTTCAACATTTTCAAATGAGAATTTATGTATAATCACCCCAATTTTATAGAAAGAACTGATTCAAAGAGGCAAATGATAGTCAAAGACGACCCAAAGAAGCTGTGAGAGAATTTGAAATCCAACTGAGGCTTCTTAGTCCTCTTAAAAGGAATTTTCACGTAATGCAATCAAGAATACACATGGAATGTAAACAAATGAAATGTTATAATAAAGGCTATTTTTTCCCTTTTTAAGTGATAGAGAGCAGGACTAGGGATTAAGATGAGCAGGAAGACACACTGAATCTCCCTTTTCTACCCATTCAGATGTCAGAAGGGGCTATACTTTTCTGGAAGCATCTTTTGCGTGAGAAGAAATACTGTGGCTTGTGAACTATTTATAGCATCTTTTCCCTTCAAAAGGGTGGTGTTTGCCCTGTTTCTTATACAGTTATCAAAGTGGGTACATTTTTTTCAACAAATAATTTCTTATTCTTGCTATGCAAGGTCAGAGTGGTACACAGACTTGGCCCTGCCGTTGAAGTAGTGTCCAGCCTTATGGAGAGAATATGGCATCATCATAGAATGTTAGACCAGGAAGAAAATTTAAAGGTTAAGTGGATTGGACTCACTTCATTTTACAGATTAAGAAATGGGTGGTCAGAGTGGCCCCTTCTCCCACTGGTAAGCTCTGCTTGGAGTGATCATTTTGAGGAAGGGCCCAGCCATCTGTGACTCTTCTCTTAGAATTTGCCACTCTGGCACCATGGGCTCCCAACTTTCAACCCTCATCCCCTTTTTAAGTATTGAATTTCCCCATTAGAATATAAGTTCACTGAGGGTTGGGCTTTCTTTCTGCCTATGTTTGTATTCCCAGTCTTGGATATTTGTACTTGTATGTTTGTATTCCTAGCACAGTGACTGTGCACATTTTTTATCTTGAATGCACACTCCCTGAGGCCACAAACTATTTTAGCCTTTCTTTGTATCCCCAGAACTTAGCATAGGACTTGTTAACTATTGCCTGACTTGTCCAAGATCATATAGGTACTTCAGGTAGAACCTGGAGTAGAACCCAAGTCCAAATTCCAATCTAGTGCTCCTTCTTTTATTTTACTTTTTTTATTAACTTGTTTTCAGTTTTCAACAATCACTTCCATAAGTTTTAAATTTTTGCCCCCTCTTTCTCCTCTCCTTACCCCCAAGATGGCATGCAATCTTATACGGGTTCAACACATACATTCTTATTAAACATATTTTCTCATTCGTCATGTTGCATAGAAGAATTAAAACAAATGGGAGAATCCATGAGAAAAACAAAACATAACATAACAAAAGAGAAAACAGTCTGCTTCATTCTGCGTTCTCATTCCATAGTTCTTTCTCTACATGTGGATGGCACTTGCATCCAGAGTCCTTTGGGAATGTTTTACGTCCTTGCATTGCTGGGAAGGGCTAAGTCTAATGCTCCTTCTTTTGAACTATGGCTCCAGTAAGTCACATGCAGAAATGACTTTTTGAAAAGATAATAGACAATATTTTATAAGAACAGTGTGCAGATTGTCAGAGGAGAGGGAGGTTGCTTCTGATTAGGATTATCAGGAAAAAATTTTTAAGAAAGAGATTGCATTTTAGCTGAGCACTAACGTGTAGGCAAGATGTCAACAGGGAGAAATGGAAGGCAGAGCAATCCAGGAGAAGAAAATCCATGAATGAAAATCCTGGAGATGAGAAAATGCAAGTCATTTCAGGGTAGTGACAAACTATGCAATTTCTGTCCCAGTCCACTGTAGTATTTAGGGGCATTTAAAAAGGTGTTTGCAAACAAACCAGACCACTCAGTGGTGTTTCAGCTCATACAAGGAAAGTCTGTAAACCTTACATCACCAAACATATTGGGGGCCATGGCAGGAGAAAGGGGATACAGCAGTGGTCCTCAGAAAGATTACTCCATGACCTTGGCCTGCTTGGCTTCAAATCAATGATTTATTTCCCCAGTTGGTCTAGAAAATTTCTGAAAATCTTATTTCCCCCCAAAGACAACATGCTTGCTTACCCTCCACTACACAACCGGGACTAATACCTCTAAGACTAGGAAAGCAAAGCAACTTTGGACATTTTGAATACGATAAAAATGGATATACTCATCCTATGCAGCCCAATAATATGTTCTTAAATATCATGGAATGGCCCTGAAAAAAAGATTAAGAATCTAGAAAATACGGAATAATTAAAGGTTTTTGAGAAGAATTGTTAAGGACCAGATGGTCATGATATTCTAATCAAAACTAGAATTTAAATCCATTTCTCTGTTGAAATTAATGTTTTCAGACAAGAAGTGTACTATTCTATTATTATAAAACATTTATCACTAACATTGACTTAGCACATACTTAAGAGTAAGATAGTTTTCTGATCTCACCAATATGGATACTATTCCAAGCGGTAAAGATCACAACTTATCCAAGCTTTCTTATCATGAGTTACTTTTGCTCATGTCCTCCCTTAAATTTTCCAGTGGTATAGCCAATGTACTAGGAATCTTCTTCTTGATATGTTTCCAATGCATGGATACCAGTACAGTGTATACTGTTGGTCTGTTAATTGGTCTCACTTTTGCAACATAACCAGCTCATTTTTCTGGTCATATATCCTTCTGATAACCTTCTTTAAGTCAATTATCTTGTAGTCTAGGCACAACTACCATATACTTCTATGCTGCCCTTGGGGCCACCTACAACTTTCTTTTAGATTGGATTATTCTATGACTCTCAGTCATGCATCAGCACTGGAAGAAGAATGCATGCATAAATACATACATACAGGCATGTGTGTGTGTGTGTGTGGATAGATAGGTAGATAGTTAAATAAACCATCTGTCTCAGCTGTTCATCCAACTATATCTCATATTCTGGGCAGTTTCATCCATTTGGTTTTTTCTTTGTGGATAGTTGGATGAACTCTTCTGAGTGATTATGCATCTTATTTGGAAGTGGTGCCATTAAGTGCCATTACAGGCAGTGGTCTCAGTCTTGCTGCAGTCAATATGATGTCATCCACATAAGGAACTAATGAAAACCTTGAACCATAGGACTAGAGAGTCGCTTTTCTCTTTTGACTCTGATCAACATCCCACATGATAGTAGGTTACCATAGGTCTATCGACTTAGACTATCTGTCTTTGGCTACCATATGTCTATCGACTTAGGCTATCTGTCTTTGGCTACCATATGTCTATCGACTTAGGCTATCTGTCTTTGACTACCATATGTCTATCTACTTTATGCTTCCCTTGATATTAATAAGCAACAGGCCATCAGACAAAGTTATCTCGTACTTTTCAAGATCTCTTATATGATTTTGACAAGCATTTGAGACATATTTTTGAAGGAGAAGCCCCAAAGTGGCATTTTGTTCTGCCAAATAAAATTGTTTTTAATTTTCAAACAAACATGCTGGAGCTTTGTGTCCTCTGTACTCTTGAGTCAGTTGTAAAGATGACTGTGCACATGTGAAATTTAATGATTATAATTGGCAGAAGCCTACCTATTCCCTTCTCATGTCTTCATCAAAGGTTGTTTCAAAGTGAGTGATTTTGCAGAGATTTAGAAGGCATGTGGGTTATTGTTATATTTTCTCATTTGCCTTATTGATAATGAAGTCTGGAATTTTTTGCTAAACATTTGGTTATCTTGTTTTTCAGATACCTTGAGAACAAATTCCCTCAAAACTGTGTTGATTTCATCCAGCACAAACCTGTTCTGTGTATACTTGATCTAGCCTGGCTATTTTTTCCATCTTTACTGATATTTATACTTCTTTGTGCTGTCTTTTGGGGATTGTGATGTCAGAATGCAAATTCTAGTGGTTTCATTGTCATTGATGGAGAATAGGTTTTAATTGTAAAAATCTTTATGGATCTTTTCCTTTAAATGACTTGTTTATTGTGTTCCATCCAATTTCACCTTTAATGCCATCAGGATAATTTGACTTAGTGGGTTCTCTCTCCAAGCTCACTATAAACTTTTGTTCCACCTTTTTTTCTTCTTGCTATTTTACAAGATTTTTTTTTCTCATAATATCCTTCCATCCTTTGCCCAAAGATTTTACAAACACGTTTATAGTCTTAACTGGTTTTATCTTTGGTTGTCATCTCTCTGCTTGGCAAGGAGATCAAACATTTGCTGTTGGAGTTTTCTCAGTTTTCAGTCTTCTTGTTGTAGCCATTGATTTTCATTGGTTAAACTTTCTTATAAAATGGAGAGACTCTCTGAAGATGTCTGTCATTTTAAACCCCTTTTTATTTTTTTTTTGCCTTGGTATCTTGGCCAAACAAGTCATACTGATGTCCTCTCAGTTGATTACCATATAGTCTTCTCATTTTTCTCATTATTTGATACAAATTTTAATCTTTCTCCTAACAAATTAGTTATTTAACTATATGAAGATGGTTGTTTTGGAAGTCAATATGATTTCATCATGTCCTGTCTATTCAAATGTAATTAATTTAATTTTTAAATACCATTTTATCCTTTCCATGACAACCAACTCCTGATTCTCTTGTTAAAATAATCATGATATCTAGATATGATACTTCTGAATCATGACTAAGTTTTCATAAGAGTTTAGCCCTTCTCTCATTTCTTACTCCCAAACTACTTTTTCAGATGCATTGTTTTCCTTTGTATTGAAGTCACTGAGTTTTGAAGTACTTTTATTTAATTTAAAGGGTGTCGCTGAGTTCTTTAGAGAATTTTTTTTCCTCCTCATCCTTTGGAATAGATCATGACTGGGGAGCCTGTAGTCTCAAGGCCACATGTAACCTTCTAGGTCCTCGGGTGTGGCCTTTTGACTGAGTCCAAGTTTTACAGAACAGATTCCTTTATTAAAGGGATCTGCTCAGTGAAATGTGGATTCAGTCAAAGGACCACACTTGAGGACCTAGAAAGCTAAATTTGACCTCGAGGCTGCAGGTTCTCCACCCCTGCAAGAAATGTTGTCATGGACAATTGCCATTATGACCCTTTTGCAAATGCTGTTTGTAAATGTTGGAATACACAAAATAAAAACTAGAGCAGTGCATTCTCTGATGCTCAGAAAGTTGTTACAGTTACCTTCAGATTATAAGCATATGATTATTCTCATGTATTAGATGTTATTTCTAGCAACCAATTGTTTTTACTAATCAAACAAGTTAGATCAGCTTACCAAATAAAAAAATGTATCCCTTAGTATTCATTTTCTATATCTTATGTACAGATAATGGAAATGTAATTGTATTACATTTAAATATTGATCATTGGGTATATGTTATTACTTATACCTACCTCTAAAAAAAAATTTAAAAGTCATAAAGTCTTAGAGTTTGTTTCTACCTTGTAAGAAGCCCTTATGTAATATTCCTGATAGCTGGCCATCCAAGCTCTAATTAAAGAATTTCACAAATAGGAAATCATCACCTCTCAAGGTAACCCCACCCACTTTGGGCAGCCATTCCATTAAATGATAGGCAAGATTTTTTTTTAATGTCAAGTTGAACTCTACTTCTCTTCAACTTCTGCCCGTTGTTCTTCATAGAATCTAAAAGAACAAGTCTATCCCTCTTTCCCATGACAGTCCTTTAAATATTTGAAGATTCCTATCATAGGATTAATTTATTTTAGTCAAGTCATAGTTATACTTTTATGTTGATTTTTTCCACCACTACCCCAAAATGGGGGCTTAACTGTCATGTAAAATAAATGATTAGATTAATACATATTATTGAAAACACAAGACTGCAAAATGAAATCATGAATCCAGACTTCTGATTTCTTGTTATTGAGTCATTTTTTTCTCTTCCCTCTGTAGGGTTTGTAGAATAGTTATAAAATAAACATAGTAGCTGTTTATAGATCATAGAGTTGCCCTCCTGCATGTGTCTTTTACTTTATTTTTTTATCATACTCTCTCTTCTCTTCATTTCGTAAAGCCTTCAGGTTTAAAAGGAGTCAATAATCAATTATCTGTGCTAAAGAAAAGCAGTAGTGAGATGGAAAATACATGATAGTTGCCATTTAAAAATTTATATTTGGTATATAAAATGCTTTTGAATAGAAAGATGGGAAGAAGAAAGGAAGGGAGGGAGTATAGAAGAGGGAAAGGGAGGCAGTGGGGGAGGGAGGAAAGATTGACTTAGTAAGCATCTGCCATAAAAATTAAGCACTTGCCAAATATTATTGAATTCCATCAACTCTGGGAGCCAACAATCCAGATAAGAAAAATGAATCAAAGGTCAAATTATTTGCCCAAGATCACACCACCAGTAAATGTCTGAGGTCATATTTAAACTCAGGTCTTCCTGACACCAGGCATAGAACTCTATCCACTGTGCCACCTATATGCTTCTTTTAGGGGGAGTGCTTTCTAAAAAAAATGTTGAGTATTCATTTGCCTACTCTTTTCAGTTAATACTGAAAGTGTTTTGCATGACACAAACTGATTCATAGAAGAGTTTACCACCATAATAGTTGGTGAAGGAGAAACTGAGCTGGAAGTAAAACATTTCTTTGAATAATTGAATATTTAAATAAATAATTTGAATGTTGCTATATTTGTCTTCTAAAAACCTTAAAATATCTTATAAGTGTTTTTAATTCCAGCATGTTTGTGCTGGTGGTAGTAGGATAGACTCTGTAGTAGAATAGACATTGTAGTAAGATAGACATAAAAGAAAGGTGACTATCTTTAGGGGAATTGGAATTAAGAATGTATTTGCTCTTAGATAGTAAAACCATATCAGTGGGAATTCAATTTACTCTTTTCAGATCTAAATAAATCCAACCATAAAATCACACCAAAAAAAGTTATGGAGATTAATAGAATTTTAGAAAAGTTAGATATTGTAGACGCCTGGAGAATTTTGATTGTGAATATAAAGGAGTATCCTTATTCTTCAAGGCAAGCTGTGCATAACACCTCCACAAAATTGGACATGTATTAAGGCACAAAAAGATCACATTAATAAAATTAGGAGCTGTTTTTGAAAAGGGGAGAGGAGAAACAATCATAAGAGAGCTAAACCACTGGCTAATTTGATGTTTTAAAAAGAAAGGAGAAAACCAAATTACAATTGTCAAAAAAAAAAAAAGGTGAATTGACAACCAATAAAGAAGGGAGTCAGGCAATTATTAGAAGCTATTTTTCTCCAACCATAAGCAATAAAGCTTGCAATCTAAATAGATAATATTTACAAAAATATATGTTGCCCAGAGTAACAGAACAGTAAATAGAATACTCAAATAATGTTCTTAGAAAAAGAAATTGAATGTGCCACAAATGAGCTCCCTAAGGAAAAACAACTCAGACCAGATGTATTTACAAGTGCTTTCTATCAAAAATATAAAGAAAACAATGAATTCCAATATTATATAAACTGTTTGAAAAAGTACTATCATTTCTTTTCTATGACACAAATATGGCAATGATACCTAAACCAGAGAGTCACAAAAGACAAAGAAAACTGTATTCCAATTTCCCTAATGGATTTTGATGCAAAATTTTAAATAATGTATCAGCAAGGAGATTATCACAAAGGTCATAATTATGACCAGGATAGACTTGTGCCAGGAATGCAGGGCTAGTTCAACGTTAGGAAAGTAATAAGCATAATTTACTATATAAATAAAAAAAATGGCAAAAATCACATGATTATTTCATTAGACACAGTAAAGGCTTTCAACAAAACACATCACCAATTCTTGTTAAATAACAGAAAGCACAAAAATGAACAAAGCTTTCCTTAACACTATGAACAATATCTATCTAAAATCAAGAGTAAGTATTATATATAATGGAGACAAGATAGAAGCCTTTTTAGTAAGAACAGGGGTAAAGGCAAGGATATCCATTATATCATTACCATTCAATATTAGACTAAAATGCTATAGTAATAAGGCAAGAAAAAGAAAGTGAAGGAATAAACAGGCAACAAGGAAACAAAACTATCATTTTTTGCAGATGATGTGATGGATGTCCTAGAGATTCCTAGAGAGGCAACTAAAAAATAACCTAGTTGAAATAATTAATAACATCAGTAAAGCTGCAGGATATAAAATAAACCCATACAAATAATCAGCATTTTTGTATATTGCCAAGAAAATATGGACAGAAGAGATAGAAAGAGAAGTTTCATTTAAAATAACTACAGAGAGTATAAAATACTTGAGAGTCTGTCTTCTAGGATACATAGAGGAACGATATGAACACAGTGCAAAACACTCTTTACAAACACACACACACACACACACACACACACACTCACCAGATTTAAATAGGTGGAGCCAAAATAATGAAAATCATAATGCTACCTAAACTAATTTACTTATTAACTATCATGCCAATCAAACAACTAAAGAATTACTTTATAGAACTAGAATAACAAAATTTATCTGGAGAAACAAAAGGTCAAAAATTTCAAGGGAATCTATGAAAAAAGTGAGAAAGTAGAGGACTCAAATGTACAAAAATATTTATAGTAACTCTTTTTGTAGTGGCAAAAAGTTGGAAATTAAGGGCATATCCATCAATTGAAGGATGGCTGAACAAGTTGTGGTGTACGAGTATGATGACATTATTGTCACTCAGTCATTTCAGTTCTGTCTGACTCTTCATGACCCCATTTTGGGTTTTCTTGGCAAAGATACTGGAGTAATTTGGCATTTCCCTTGACTCATTTTACAGATAAGGAAACTGAAGTAAAAAGGAATTTGCATAGGGTCACACATCTACTAAGTGTCTGAGGTTGGATTTGTACTCAGATTTACCTGACTCTTGACCTGTCACTACTCTCTTCCCTATACCATGTAATGATAAAGAGGAAAGTTTCATAATTTAAAAAACATAACAGGAAGACCTGTATAAATAGATGCAAAGTGAAATGGGCAGAACTCGGAGAGGACACTATATAGCAACAGCCATATTTTAAAGATAATCTACTTTGAAAGACAGTATCTCTGATCAACACAATGATCCACCATAATTCCCAAGAACTCATGATATCTCGATGAAATATGCTATTCATATACAGATAGAGAAATGATGGATACAGAGTACGTAATTTTTCTTTCTTTTTCTTGTCTTTTTTTGGAACATGCCAAGTGCAGAAAATTTGTTTTGCATGACTGTATATATTTATAATAGGCTTTATTTTTCTTGCTTTTTCATTAGATGGAGTAGGGAAGGAAATAATTTGGAACTAGAAAAACTTAAAATCTCTGTGCTTTAAAAATAATTAAAAATTTTAATTTGTTTTTAAATCATTTTAAATTTAAAAAAAATGAGAAAAGAAAGAAAGAACATTTCCATGCATACAGAAGAACATAAGGAGAGGATTCAATATAGAGCAATACATTTTCATTTTAAATTGTTTACTTTTTTTTAGAAAACATATGTAATAAATACTACACATTGTTTTCAAAGCTACCCAGCTTTTCTGTGCTTCCTTCTAAGTTTTCTTTTGTTCTCTGCTATGTATTTTTTATTTTATTTTTTCTCTCTCCCATAAAGAAGGATACAATTAAATATGAATATATGTATGCATACATTTATGAACATATACACACATATGTATATGTAAGATCATAGCAAGAATATTTCTTTTCATCAGTTCTTTCTTTGAAGGTTAATTGCATCTTCCTTGATAGCTCTAAGTCCATTTTTTTCTAAAATCAACCAGCTTGTCATTTTTACATCACAGTAATATTTCATCATAACCATAAACCACAACTTGTTTAGCCATTCCCTGATCTATCATTTTAGCTTATCTTATAGGTATAAGATGATGTCTCAAAGTTGTTTTAATTTACATTTCTTGAGTCAATAATTATTTCTAGCATTTTTCACAGAATTATATATAGTTTTGATTTCTTCATTCTTTAGCCATTTATCAATTGGAGAATGATTCATATCCTTATAAATTTGATGTTCTTCATGTATTTGAGAAATAAAACCTTTTTCTGAGAGATTTTCTGTAAAAATTTTTTTCTCAAATTTTCCATTTTCCTTCTAATCTTGGCTGCACTGGTTTTATTTGTACAAGAACTTTTCAATATTATGTAATTGAAATGATCAATTTTACACCACACAATATTCTCTCTTGTTTCTTCATAGATTATTCTCTTGTCCATGAGTCTGATGGGTAATATATTCCATGTTCTAATTTTCTTGCTATATATCCCTTCATATCTAGGTCATGTATCCATTTTCACCTTATCTTAGTACATGGTTTAGGATATTGGTCTATGCCCAATGTTTTTGACAATTTTTTTTTTTTACCAAATAATGAATTCTTATCTCCAAAACTTAGATCTTTGTATTTGTCAAACACAAGGTTACTTAAGTCCTTTACTATTATGTATTGTATGTCTACTCTGTTCCACTATTTTCTGTTTCTTAGCCAGTACCAGATAATTTTGATATTCACTGCCTTATAATCTAGTTTAAGGTCTGGTACTGCTGAATTGCCTTCCTTTACATTTTAATTTCATTAGTTTCTTTGAAATTCTTGACCTTTTTTTCATATACCTTTTGTTATCATTTTTTCTCACTGAGTAAAATAATTTTTTTTTAGTAATTTAATTGGAATGGCATGGAGTAGATAGATTACTTAGGTAAAATTGTCATTTTTATTATATTGGATTTGCTTATCCATGAACAATTGTTAAATATCCAATTATTTAAATTTATTTATATAAAGAGTATTTTATGATTTTACTCATGTAGTTCCCAAGAATATTTTGGCAAGTATACTCTCTGGTATTTTATACTCTGTAAGGTTATTTAAACGGTCTAAAACAATATTGAATAATATTTGTGACAATGTACTTTCCCTATTTATCTCTTTTAATTAAATCTATTTTAGCTTTAACTTTGTCTGAGATCACAATTGTTGCCCCCATGTTTTTTTGGTTTTTGCCTCAGCAGAAGCATAATAAATTCTATTTCAATCCTTTATTTTAATTCAAGTGTATCTCTCATTTTTTATTGTTTTTTGTAAACAATATAATGTCAAATTCAGATTTTTAATCTATTCTGCTATCCATTTCCATTTTATGTGTATATTCATTCCATTCACATTCAGTTATAATTACTTGTGTATTTCCCTCCATCTTACTTTTCCTTGCTATCCTTCTTACTCTATTTATATTATCCCTTCTCACTCATCTAATTTACTTCTACCCACTACCTTCCCCTCTATTCTTTAATCTACCCACCACCTAAAGTCCCTCTCATCCTCTCCCCCATTTTTCAGCACTATTAACCCTCCACCTTTACTTCTGTATCAGTTCTCCTTTCATGCCTCACTTATATGAGATAATTGTTCCTTTTTTTTACCTCTCCCTACCCGATTTTATTTTTTAGGATCACTCCATCACACTCAGTAGGCACAAGTCTTTCTTTCAAACTATCCAAGTAGAAATGACAGTTATAAGCACTGATAACATTTTCACATATAAGAAGTAAGTAGTTTGACATTCTTGAGTCTCTATTCAATTAAATGTTTTTTTTAAAAAGTATGAATTTATTCCAAGACTGTGATATATTTCACAAATTTTCAGACTTTTGTAGTGTAGTTATCAGTTTTGCTATTTTTTTCATTTTTGTCTTTAAAAATACCATTTATTATATAGAGTGGCTCTCTTGGAGGGGAAAAGAGAAGACGCTTTGGTTTTGGTGATTAAAAATAGACATTAATAGAAAGTTATAGAAAAAGATTTTAAGGATTAATTTACTACCTAGGATCCATTCTTCATCCATCAGAAACGTTCTCTGCCTCAAATACAAGGTTTGACTCTACCCCCTCCTCAAATCACAAGATATCAAAGTAGACAATGACTTCCAAGGTCCTTCAGACCTAAACAAAAATCCATTACCTGCTAATGAACCACATTCTACTTTTGGAGAGTTCCTTACATCTATACAAATTCTACTGGCTGTGTCCAGTTCTATCTTCAAGCACTGAACTGAATAAAACAATTCCTTCTCTCATGCTAATAATCTTTGGAATTCTTGAAGATAATCTGCCTAAAGTCTTCATCTCCATGAGATAAAAATCCTCAGTTCCTGCACCTGATCTTCATGTAGTATAAACTCCAGGTTTTTTGCCATCCAGGGTGTTCTATTCTAGATGCTCATCCATGTATTTCATTAACTGTGCTTCCCAGAATTGAATCCAATACTCCAAATGTAGTCTAACCAGGTCTGACATGCACACTATATCTCTCTTAATGTGGATGAAGACTGCAATAAAGAGAAATACATATTTATGCATACATATATAATGTATGTATATATATATTCATATATATATATATATACAAATATATGAATGAACTTAATATATAAACAGCAGGCATTTATTTAGTACTGACTTTGTGACAGATACTGTACTAGGTACTAGGGATACAAAGAAAAAGGTAGGGGTGGGGTAAGAAAGGAAACAGTTTCTGTTCTTAATAAGCTCAGTCTAAATAATATTGGATTTGCTTTTTGTACCTTTCTGATCTCTTTCCCACCTATATGTTAATTCTATTGTGTTGCTTTAAAACATTAATATTCCATGGGAAATAAAGTGTTCATTTCCTTAACTGCCAAATCACCTTATTCTGAGCCTGGCAGCCTGCTGAAGATCTTTTTTTCATACAACCTGGTATCTAGAAAGACTTCTCCATCTTATAATTGTTAAGTTGATTTTTTAACCTATTATAAAATAATCTCTATTTCATTTTTTTCTCACAAGATTCATTCCAAGGTTTTAGTCTGTCAAGACCTTAGTTGTTCCCTAGACTTTTCTGCATATTTTAAAAGCATGATATTTATTTATACCTTAATCCATGCCATTGTCAAAAAAATCTTATCATGTAGTTAACTACAGAATCCCATGACTCTGCTAAAAAATTTTAAAAAATTAAAAAAAACCTCCTTCCAGGTTGATCTTGAACCCAATCTAATCTTTGGATCTGGTCCAAAAAAACCCAAAAAAAGCATCTCAGAGGTGCAGAGAGAAGAGTGTTAGATTTGGGAGGCAAGGAAACTTGAAACTGAATCCTGCCATAGATGTCTACTAGATGTACAACCCTGGGCAAGTCACTTAATCTCATTTGCTTCTGTCTCCTCATCTGTAAAATGTGGATTATAATGGCATCTGCCCCACAGGATTGTTGTGAGAATCAAACAAGATAATGCTTGTAAAGCATTTAGTCAGGAAACATAGTAAGTGCTATATAAATGTTAGCTATCACTATTTTAAAAGGACCCCAAGATGGCACAGTGGATAGAGTGTTGGTCTTAGAGTCAGGATGAACTGAGATTGAATCTTTCCCAGATACTTACTACCTGTGTGACCCTGGGCAAATCACTTAACACTTTTCAAAATTTAAAGTAATATACAAGTGTCAGCTATTAAAAAGAGATTTAAAAAACTAGACTGACATGACTTGTTCAAGATTAAGTCATGTTTGTTGTTCCATCGATTAGTTGTGTCCAACTCTTCATGATCTCATGGACCACATCACGCCAATGCTGTATATGGCATTTTCTTGGCAAAGGTACTGGAGTGGTTTTTGCCATTTCCTTCTCCAGTAGATTAATGCAAGCAGAGGTTAAGGTTAAGTCATGCTATCTCTTTGTAATCAATGTTTCCTTTTTATATATTCATTAGTCAACTCTCTTATACTTGGTGGCCAAGATTCCTTCTTGCTCCAAACTTAGGATCCTATGAACTTTTAATTGTTCTCGAACTTTGCCAGACATTGAAATCAAGCTCACTGGCCTATAATTTGCAGACTTAATTCTTTCCCCCAAGTTCAATGCTTGACCTTCTTCAGTCCTGTTCTCTTCAGTCTTTCAAAGATTTTTGACCCTGATTCAACAACCACAGCTGCTAGGTCCTTCAGTATCTTAGGGTATAGTTCATTTGGGCAAGGAGACTTGAAGCAATCAAAGGCAGCTGGGTAATTTCTCCTATTGCCTTGTTTCTTTTGGATACCAATTCTCCTGTTAGTTGTTTATGTCCTGGTTTTTCCTGTTGAAAGATTATTTTTTTTGGTAGAGATGAGACGAGCAAAACAGGATTTGACCAGCTCTGCCTCGTCTCTTAAATTAGTTATTATTCATCCTCTCCAACTTGCAGCCCCATCTCTTCTTTTATCCACTTTTCCCTTCCAATATAGCTCTAAAAATATCACTTGTTGCTCTACTTTGCTTTCCTTGGCTCCTCATGAGAATTAGCACTATTCTTAGACTACCGTGACTTGCCTTTGTAAGTTGTCTCTATGATCTACCCTGGCTTCCATCTTTTGAATGTGATTTTCATTGTCTATTCATTCTGTGCTCTTTTAGCCAGCTTCCTATTTTCCTTACCAGAATTGTTTCCTTGTGTCTTCAGAATTTAATTCTTGAAAGCTGCTGGGCAAATTTTCTCAGCACAGATTTTAGTCTGTTGGAGTCTGATGATCCTTGCTCTCAACCTTTTCAAAATCTGCTCTCCCCCAAACTAGAATACATACCAGACTATCCCTGGCTTTCTAGTTCTTTACAACAACCTCTGTTATGAATTAGTCACTTTCCTCCCAAGGTGCCCATCATTTCCAGTACTTTTCCTCCTCAAGTCCTACTCCCATCCCTGTTCTTCTTCAGCTTGACTGACTCTCATGAAGTATAGTGTGCAATGTTTTAAAAATTACTACTCAATTCATAAAATATTTGTTTCAGTATCTACTATGTTCAGGGCATTTTTCTATGAATACAAAGACAACTAGTACATAGGACCCTACCCCTAATTTTATGTGTAAGGAAGAGTGGGAAAGCGAACCAAAGAAGACTGGGCAAATACTAAGAAAAAAATTAGAACAGAGACATCACTTTTGTGGAGCTTGAGGAAGTAAGGCTGAATGGAGGAAGGGGTATCTGAGTTAAGCCTTGATAGAAAAGAATGGATAGTAATTGATGACTACTCCATTCTGGACATTACTGACAGTATGAAAATTAGAAGCCGACAACAACAGAGGAGAGAGAAGTTCTAGCATGTACACTTTAAGTTTCCCCAAAGAGTTCTCGTTAAGATTACTTCCTATCTTGGTACCTGCCTCTCATCCTATTATTAAAGATGTGAGTCATTTAGCATATATCTTTCATTTTGATGTATGATTAGCTTTCAAAAACATTTAGTTAAAAGAAAGAAAGAAAACTAACCATGAACTTTTAAAAGCAAATACTGGTTTGAGGAGCTGAAATATGTTTCAATCAATCAATAAACATTTATTAAGTACCTACTATGTGCCACTCATCCTACTAAGCAATGGAGATACAAGAAGAGGTTAAAGACAGTCCCTGCCCTCAAGAAGTTTACAATTTAATGGAAGAGACAATATGCAAACAAATATATACAAAGCAAGAATTAAGAGAAAATAATTAGGAGAGGGAAAGCCCTGGAATTAAAAAGGGTTAGAGAAAATTTCTTGGAGAAGGTGGGATTTTTGTTGGGACTTAAAAGAAGCCAGGGAAGCCAGTGGTTGGAGCAGAGAAGGAAGAGTATATGAGGCATGGGGGATAGATAGCCAGAGAAAATGCTAAAAGTCTAAAACTGGAGTGTCTCATTCGTGGAACAGACGGGAAGGCAGTGTCATTAGATCACAGTTCCCAAGGAAGGTGTAAGAAGACTGGAAAGGTAGGAGAGGACTGGTTACAAAGATCT
This sequence comes from Potorous gilbertii, assembly GCA_028658325.1. Classification (NCBI taxonomy): domain Eukaryota; kingdom Metazoa; phylum Chordata; class Mammalia; order Diprotodontia; family Potoroidae; genus Potorous; species Potorous gilbertii. The sequence continues at coordinate 97,132 of JAQQSK010001733.1, read as the reverse complement.
TTGAATGTTAAAGAGAGCATTTTGTATTTGCTCCTGGAGGTAATAGAAAGCCACTGAAGTTTGTTGAGTAGGGGAGGTGACATGATCAAATGTCAGTTACTCAAAAATTGTTGTTAGAACCTGTAGGTGATTGTTTACTGGAGTATGTTATCAGTTTATTTAATCTCCTAAATCTTTTCCTTTAACTTATACTATCGAAATAAAGTTTAACTGGATCTCAAATTTTATAAATCAATAATATGTTGGGGTATGGTTTTAAGCCTAAAGAACCAACTTAAAATTTTACCTTTAGTTTATCAAGGTTTCTGAATTCCCTTTCTTTCCTTTAATTATTAGAAAAAAAAATCATTCATTTCCCTCAAGGCCTTCACAGAAATTATCTTTTCCCAGTGTGTTTTGTTTTGTGTGATGTCAGTTGCATGATGCTTCACATAGGACTCTGACAAGGCTCCTTGAGTTCCCATTCCCCACTCTTCTTGTCTACATATCTCCATGTGTGATAAGGAGTAACCATGGTGTGAAACAGCTGGTAATTACAGCTCCTTTCAGGCCTGCAACCCAATAGCTGTAAACACAGAGAAACAGGCAGCTGGAGTGTGACAAAAACATGAAAAAAAAAGTGTAACTGCTTACTGAAGTACAGAGAATCATCTAGCTTTGTTAGGATATTTAGAAGACATGAAGATGCTTACAAAGTAATTAATAATTAACAATGGCTGTCTACTAACCTTTTACGGGAACCAACTTATAGCAGATATGTTAAATGGCTTAGTATTGTTTAGTTTAATTTTACATTGTTTGAAAAGGTAACCAGTTTTTTTCTTTTCAAGTTGAAGATGTTTAACCAGTTTGATTCAGTCTTACCAGAATAATATCCAGGCTTCTCTTATGTAGGTATACTCTTGTTCATTACACCTTTGAAAATCATAGTAATAAATAATAATTTTTATTAAACCATGACCTACCCAAACTTGTTTTCCATCTGCCCTGCCATTAATGAGGTTCAGGTCATGAAATCCGTAATTCACACCTTCGGCTACCATGAAGTTTCTGAATCTCTGAGAAATCAGATAAAAGTTACTTCTTGACCCCCGTTTCTTCAACCAATTGGTATTATCAATCTAAAATGATAGAGTCCTTAATTTTATGTATTAATCCTTTATGTGTCAAAGTGGATCTCTTAGAAAGGATACACTAATCAGTTTCTGTAAGTGCATCTTTTGATCATGTGGCAGACCATGAAATAAACTTGAGCTTGCAATACTTTTGTCATTATATTTGCTTCATTTTTTATGTACTGAAAGGCTTTAACTTCTTCACTAGTGAAAAAAAATTAAATACAATTCTAATAAATCTAACCAAATGAAAGTAAATAAATCTAATAAATTTAACTCTGTGATATCTTTTCAAATATGATGGTGATGTTGAGCTATAAGCCAGTAGAGCATAACTTCAGGCAGGTCCTAGGAAGACAAAAAGGCTTCAGGTGTGGATTTGGTAACGAACTCTATGTCTGTCATTCAAGGGCTTGCCTAGCTAAATTTGGACAGATGACATCAGAGCATTGACCATAGTGATCTTTTTTTTTGGTTGTGGTGTGTATGCCCACATTAACAACTCATGAAACCATCTACTAAACTGGAGGAAATCTGGATGAAATCTTAGATTTCTGATGATGATCCATGTTCAAAAAGTGACATTTGGGATGTTGTTAAGGAAATATATGATCAGAAGGGAAGATAGATCAGTCTTGTGGTAAAAGCACTGTATAACAGGAGCCAAAGAAGCCACCAAGGAGTACCTAGAAAATATACAAAGAGCTAGAGGGAAGACTTAGCGCATTAGGTAAATATTTTATGGGGAGGAAACTGGTCAAGAATCACACAGGATCAGAAAGAATGGATAAGTAATAGTCTTTAATGAGAAGAATGCTCACATTGATGAGATCCTAAATCCCCTTGGATTTTAAAAAAAAACTTCAAAAATTTAAAATAGAAGAAATATGGCTATAGAGCAATCTGAAAAAGATCTTGGGGTTTCAGTGAATTTCAAGCTCATCATGAGTAAATGGTGTGATATATCAGGTAAGAAAATGAGGTTGCATTAAAGAAAGGAATACTATTCAGGAATAAGGATTCTTTCACATTGTGGGGTGCAGCACCCCCATAATCTGGAAAATCCAAATAAAAAATTTTGTCTCTCCCTTCGTACCAAAGAAGAAGACTGAATTTTGTCTCTTTCTTTTATGGGATATTTACAGTACCTTATTTTAAAATTAAGTACTTGGTCACAGGCTCTGTGTCTTCTGCTAGCCTTTGCATGTCATCTTCAGCTTCCACAAAACTCCCCCAAATTTCCACTGAATCTCTTATGTTGACTGCAATATATCAAAACCACAATGAGGAAAGTCACTATGTGTAAAAAACAGCTATAATACTCTTTCTAGGCTCTGTCTTTGTTAGACTACATTGTAATATTGTTTGCAATGTTGAGCACTAGGGTTTACCCACAAATTTCTCAAAAAATTTTGCCTGAACCTCTCCATTGTATTCCCCACTTTCTTTTGTATCATAGTTATTTCTGTACATATTTATCCTGGTAGAATTCTCTCATATATATCTTTGTGCCCTAATGTCTAGCACAGTGACACATAGAGTAGAAATTGAGGAGGCAGCTTGGTGGCTCAATGGGTAGAGCACTAAGCCTAGAGTCAGGAAGATCTGTGTTCAAATCCTACTTTGGGCACTTATTAGCTCTGTGACCCTAGACAAGTCACAACTTCTGCTTGCCTTAATCCACTGGACAAGGAAATGGCAAACCACTCCAGTATCTTTGCCAAGAAAACCCCATGGACAATATTGGCATGTGATGGTCATGGGGTCGCAAAGAGTCAGTCATGGCTGAACAACAACAATTTTTGATTGAATCTCTGATAGACGAATTCTATGTCTTTTCATACACGACTATCGTGATATTTCTTTTCTATTTTCTGGTTGTACTAAACCTATAAATGCCCAAGCATTTAAAAAACTCAGAATGAAAGGCTATATTATGTAATACTGTTTTAACCCATGGAATAATACTCAGTTGAAGTCATCTTTTCACATTAGTGCAATGTTTTCATTCTTACCAATTTTTAATCCTAGTGTGTCTACAAATAACTTAATCTCATCATTGATGCCCAGCTTTTTCTTTTGGTAACTGGTATGAGAACATTAATCAACACTACTGCATACATTGAAACCTGAAGGTGAATTTTTTGGTGAGTTAGAAGGGACTATAGAGTCTACAAACACACACACACGTACACAATACAAAATATTTGACTTCTCATTTAACCTTTGAAATTAAACCATACTTGTGCAATAAAAATAGCTTTTCATGGCAACTAGACAACCTGCCTCAATCATGATGCCAATGAATATCTTCAAATATTTCAAGGTTCCATTGGTGGTTCATGATGCCAATGAACATCTTCAATATTTCAAGGTTCCATTATATAAATAGAAATCTACCAACATAAATCATATGTAACAAGCATATATTAAATATCTACTATATAATAGACATTTGAACTTGGAGTTCAATGCAGCAAAACTCATTTACTCCTTATTTATGCAACTGAAGTAAGTTTTATAGAAATATATGAGCTGGGTGTGGTAGCATACATTGGTAATTCCTGTTCCTGAGGAGTCTTGAGCTTGTCAGTTTTCAGCTGCAGTAGGATTAAAGTCAATGGGGTTCCTATACCAAATCTGGCACCAGTATAGTGAGCTGTTGAGAGTGTGTGAAGCCAGTCATTCATGGCAGCACACCTGAGGACTGCTGCTATGAATGATTTCAAAGGTCTAATCACACAGTATAATGAACTCTCTCACAGAGAGTGAAGAACCCAAAGTCACATGACTGGTTAGTTCTAGAACTTGGACTATAACATAAATTTCTAATCAATCAGCTTGTCAGGCATTTATTAAGCTCCTGCTATGTGCCAAGAACTATGGTAGGCATGGGGGATGAAAAGACAAAAGAGAAGGGTACTTGCCTTCAAGAAGTTTACAGATTATTGGAAAAATTAACATGTACACATATTAGTAAATACACACAGTGTAATTTCAGAGGTCAAGGGAGGCACTATATTTTAAAGAGAGTCAGGAAATAAGTCTTACAGGAAGTAAGGTTGGGCTGTGACTTGAAGGGAGCTAGGGAATCTAATTGATGAATATGAGAAGATAATCCTTTACAGAGATGGAAGACAGCCTAAACAGAGGCTCAGTGACAGGATGTTGTGTATAAGGAACAGTACATAAGTCAGAATGTAGACTATGCAAAGGGCAGTCATGTGCATTTATCCTAAAAACTTATTCTTTTCTAGTTTCCAGGCTGATTCCATGTATTCTTATGTTGTTTTTTTTTTATTTTTCCAGTAGGGCAAGGCATATGTCTCCCTTTACTTCAAGATTATGTGGATCAGAACTTGACAGAGGACAAAAGAAATCCTTAGTCTTCTACTATGACTCTTACCGAACACAATTAAATTCTTCTCTCTCCCTATGATGGTTGCAGCTATCTGGGATCAATAAAGTCAAAGATAAATATCATAATGGAAAATGGCACGCTTAAATTTAGTCCAATTACAATGAATATTTTTCTCTTCAATTTTTTCAATTTGTTTATTTAAATTTTGATTCCAAAAGTGCCTCTAGTGATTGTATAACTTCTTGATATAACTTGTAGAAGAATATATCAACTGTATAAAAGCCTTTTACAAATCCCTAGTAGTTCTCATTTGCCTAATACTTTACCCATGAGACAATTTCATATATTTTTCCTCTTCTGGATGGAATAAAATTCTTATATTTTATATCATGAAATAATGAAGTCAGGTGCCTTTAGGACTGACACATATCACAGAAAGTAAAAATAATGCATGGATGCATGGAATTGCTCATTATTGAGCTCTGAGTGAAGTGCCTATCTTGTCTCCCAAGGGTAGCTTTGCAACTAGCTTGTAAGTTAAACCATACATATGATAATCGCAAGTTGCCCCAAAATAGGCAAAATGAAAAAAAAAATGCCTGGACTGTCATGGTAACCGTAGCAGATAACAGCTCCATCATTTCGGTTAGATATATTTAAGTTTAACTTTATAGGACCACCATCATTTTATATGTTTTAGAAAAGAGATGGGTAAACAAGACTGCGGTGCAGATTAGTGAGTGCAATACAGTTCAACACTATCAAATTTTTAACATAACAAAGAAGCCCTACTATGAAATTTTTCAGGAGGGCATTATTTGATGATGGTGGTGGTGGTGTTGGTGGCAGTGATAATAAGAGCTAGCACCCTAATGTTTGCAGAATACTTCGTGTTATCTCATTCTATCCTCACAACAATTTATCTCCAATTTATAGGGGAGGAAAGTGAGTCAGGTAGCAGTTAAGTGATTTGCCTAAGGTCATACAGTAAGTATGCATCTGAGGCAGAATTTGAACTCAGGTCTTCCTGACTCCAAGTCCAGCACTCTATGCATTGTACTACCCAGTTTCCTTGACCATAGGGTCATTATCCATTAATTTTTAAGAGTCTGCTGGGTATGTGGCACTGCACTGGATATTAGTGTAATTATTTTCTAATCTTAATAATGACATTTCTCCAATATAACTTGGGAATATCTCTAAAAGGGAAGAATAGTTAGCACATTTATTCATTTGGATCCTCTTCGAGTTTTTGTTTTGTGAAGGATGCTCATTTGTTAAATAATAGGAACTATCTTAAATGATTACAGCTATCATTATATAAAGATGTTATATGGAGAGGGGAGGGGGCCCTCCTCACCAAGAAGTTTCCAATTTCATTGAAATCCAAGGTCCAGTCTCTATGCCTAAGATAAGGAGATTCAGTTTAAAGCTTCAAACCCAGAGGTCCTTCTGTTCATGCCCCGGAGTTAAAATGTATTGTTTATAAGTAACCTTACAAATGTGTCTGCTTAGTATGTGCAGATGTCTGGAATCAAGGATAAAGCAGATTTTCTGAATTCTCTTTGAAGGGAAAGGGTTCACTGTTCACTTTATTAGGGACCTGGAAAAAAATCCCCAAATCTTGGTCTTGAATTCTTACAGGAAGAGGAGTTCAGAAAGTCAAGATTACTATAACGATATGACTTAGCCCACATTCCCTCTGCTTAGGACATATGTTATCTATGAAGCATTGAATCCAAATTGCAATCTCTATATAGTTTGGGTAGGCTAGTTTTCATACAAGAACCTTAACAGGTTTTGATTTTTTGGGATTTTAGTTTGCAACCTTAAAGTTGCATTGGCATAGGTTTTGCTGTTGTTTTGAGTTTCACAACTCTACTGCTCCAGATATCAAATCATTTCCACCAGCACTGGGATTGAACATGGCAACTATTTAACAGTCACATTACTTAAGGTTTAAGGTAGAAGGTAAAACTCCTGAGAGTGGGAATTTGATGAATACAGAGGGGGAAGATTCGACCCAAAATTGTTATCCAGAATGGTACCTCAGGCTGTTGTTGAGAGACACATTGCCTACAAAGGAACCGTTCACATCAAATAAATGATGTTAAATGGTTCCACAGATAAACTAAATTAAGGAGTAACCTATTTCCTTTTGGCTCAGGGTTTTGGGAATTGGTGGTCATAGAAGTTTTTGTCCATTAAAAAAACAAGTCAAACTACCAAAACTCTCAGCACATATTAGGCATTTAATAAATTCTTGTTAAATTGAATTGAACTGAATTGTAGAAGGGGGAGGAGGAAGATTTGGTGTCCTATCATCATGCCTATGAAGATGCTTCCCCTTAGCGAAAGGAATAACATGAGTCTGTAAGGAATATGTTTACAGGATGTCGGTTATTTCTCAGAAGAAAATACCTCTCCCCTCCCCCTCAAAAATCCCTTTACAGAATTATTGAGTACCATCTACAGTTTTATGTGGCAAGAGATGCATCTACATTCCTTCTTGATTCCTAAGAAGTCAAATGGTGTTGAGTTGAATTACAACCCAAAATGCATATTGGTGGAATGAGATGCCAGCCCATTTGCACAGTAATGTGCTATTTTTAAGTCATGCATCACAGCATCTTCAAAGAGGCCAGTCATAATTATGATGGATTAGACTGCAGAGCCAGTCCTAGATGGAGTAATTGTTTCACAGATGCTGCTGATGCGACTTGAATTTATAATAAATTAATGCTTGATAGGGTGGGGTGGGGGGAACCATATCAAATGCAGAGTCAATAACTGCTGTATCTAAAACCTGGTTTGGCTTTCTCAGATCCAGTGTCTTCCTCTGGTCAAAGATGCAGTGTTCCTCCTCCTTCACACTGAAATGAAAATGCTTTACAGTTGTGTTCCTGACATTGAAAACACAAGCTTCAGGTGCCTGGCACTTCTCTATTTGATGTTAGACAACTATTGGAATTCAGAATTCCGAAACTGGAATGATTTTGCTTCTTCCATGTTTAAATTACATTACATGGTTACAGTGATGATTTTATTGCTTCCGAAATAATTGATTGTATTCTTAGTTGTTGGAAACAGAAGCAAAGAAGTGATTTCATGTAAAATCAGACATTAGAGTATGATTAGCTCGGATGATAGACCCAGGAATCAAAATTATCTGCAAGATTATTTCTGGGCTACTTTGTCTCTAAAATGTGAATTTGTGTAATTAAACTAACATTCGCTACACCTAAGTAATTACTAAGTTCATAATTTCTATAGATGATTATTTCTTTTTTTAAGGATTTGCTATGTACTATAGGAAAATTTGAACCCTTAATTTTTGAGATTTATGTGATGTATGAGAAGATACTCTAAATACTATAGTGAGGCAGGCACATATATTTGTAGGCATTTTCCCAAGTAGTGACAGTAATCCAGTCCTTCAATACTCCCATAGACCTGTAATTTCATTTCTGTGTACATTCCCTGGACAAATTGCAACCCATCCAAGCCTTCTTATTGGACATAGTTCTTCATGCTTCTTCAGTGATAGTGTATGTGTGTGTTTGTGTGTGTATGTGTGTGTGTGGTTTGCAAAGCAATTCAACAAATGAGACAAGAGATTTTCTAAGTATCTTTATATTTTATAGATATCTGTATAGAAACCAAGCTGTTCATTACGTACTGCTCACTCTTGCTACATGTTCTTTGTGTTCATATGTTTCTTCAGTTATTTTCATTGAGAAAGTATAATTTCAACAAGGCAGTAGTTCAGTGTCAATGAAATGTCCAAAACATTCTCAACATCACTGACTAAAAAACTACATTGCTCCTATTTAAGAGTTTGATAATTAGAATTCTATTATCTAGTCTTTCCTAGAGTGAAATAACTATTGTAAGCATTTAACTCTGAAGTTTTTTCTTCTGCTGAATGGTACCATCCTCCCATTACCATATAGACATATACACACATATACATATATGTATATGCATATGTGTGTGCATAAACATACCATATATACATGTTATATATACACATATATACATGTACACTTATATATGTATATATAGCTAATATTGTTCAGTCATTCAGTTGCGTCCAATTTTTTGTGATCGTGTTAACCATAACACACCAATACTGTCCATGGGGTTTTCTTGGCAAAGATACTGAAGTACTTCTCTAGTCGATTAAGGCAAACAGGGTCATGTAGCTAGTAAATGTCTGAGGCCAGATTTGAACTCAGGTATTCCTGACTCCACGTCCAGCACTCAATTCACTATGCTATCCAGCTGCTTACTTTTATACATGTCAAATTTGTAATAGTATATATGTATATACATGTAAGCTCTTTGAGGCTAGGAGCCATTTTATGATTTTCTTTGTATTCTCAATGCCTAGCTTAGTACCTGATATATATGAGGCACTTATTGGATGTTTATTAATTGATTACTAACAGATATGTCTAATGGAATTAATAACATTTTTACTTATTTTTCTCCTTATTTTATACATGCTAGAAAAGTAATTTTTACCTAGAGCATCAAGATTTTTGGTTTGTTTTCCACTATAATGGATTATAAATTTGGATTTGATATCATATGACCTCAGACAGGCAAAAGAGGTCTTTTGTTTCACTGAAATGAAAGAGAGAGAGAGAGAGAGAGAGGGAGAGCGCACATATACATATACACACAGTTAGATCTGTTAGATCCACCTTATAGGATTCTTCCAAACACACCCATTTTTCAGCCAGATTGGCATTTACTTTATTTATTGAGACTCATACAAGTATACTGTGTTTCCAAGGGGGCCTTGCTTGGTGCTCTCTATTGATTCTACAGAATCTTGTGATGGTGTATTTTTTTTAATAATCATATGTTCTAAATATGCATTTTTGCCCGACTTTTCAGCAGTTATTTCATACAAATGTTAAACAATTAAGTTATTGTGCTTTTTTCTGTTAATGTGTTCTGATTTTCAAAGATGATTTTTTTGTATTATCAAAAAAAATACATCTGAACATAGCCTTAAAGTGAACAAGTTTTTTAAAATGTTTAATCCAAGATTCATAATCCCTTCACTGTAAATTCCTTTAAAATAAGCACTTTCTATAAAAAAGATGTATGATATATTATATATATATATATTATAGTGTATATATTATATCATATATAATATGATATAATATATTATACACACATATTCCTAAAAGTCATTACGCTATGCAAAAATTGCTCAATAAAAACCACAGGGAATATGGGGAAAATGAGATGAGGGACCTGACACTCCAAAAACTTAACTAGTGACAGCTAAAAGAAAGATAGGAACCTAATAAAAATGGAAGTACAGTTTTATACATATTAAATGGCTGAGAAATACATACACACTACAATAAATAGTGTCAAGAGTCTATGACCTATACTAATCCCATGCCTTGTGCTCATAAGGCCAGGTTGGCAAAGTGCAAGGCTGTGAAGCAAGGAGATGTGGAAGGGCTCAGCCATGGAGGTAAGTTGGGGTTTGGTGGGTGGGGTGGATTCAGACCAGTCCTCCTATGCCCACAGCTCCAACTACACAAGAAGATGTACAATAATACAGCACTTAGATGTTTGCAATATTTTAATTTTTTAATATACTAAAGACTACAAATGAAAATCTTTATGGGATTACACACATGCTGGACTGAGGTGGCTGGTAGATGTTGGAGGTGTGTGCCTGTGTGCATTTTGTTTGTTCAGCTACATTCAGTTGGGTGTAGTTTTCCGTGTTCACTCTGTTGCTTTGGGATGAAATCATACATAAGCAAACACGGAATTCGCGTTATGTTCAAATTGTTCCTTAACATATCAAACATAGTAGAACAAATTCACATTTTCAAAACACACATTATAGTAGAACTGACTCTCCATATACTTAAATGTGTATATATTCAAACACATATATGTGAGCATGCACACATACATATCCATATGTTTTAGTGCAAGAATAATCTCCTCTTCATAGCCTAGGTTACCTGAGCACAATAGAAGGTCCATAGTATTAAACATTTGTTGAGTGAGCTAACGTTAGGAAGATAACTTTCTGGATAAAAGACTTACACCCTAGAATACTTTACTGGAGAGTGTTTAGAAATCATCATCCTTGAAAGCCTGAAGAAAGCCTAGACAACTACCTCTCTGGGTCACAGTGTAGTCTTGCCTACAAGCAGATAAGTGTGGATAATCTTTTTTTAATGTATTTTTTTCTTCCTTCCCCTTCCCCTGCCCCACTCTAGAGATGGGCACTATTAGACACAAACAAGTGTGTGTATACAAATAAATATATATGTGTACACAATGTACATATATAAAATTCTTCTATATGCACTTCTATTTATCAGTTCTTTCTCTGGAAAATGAGAATGAATATGATTATAGCAGAATACTACTGTGCTATAAGAAATGATGAACTCAATGATTTTATAAAAACAGGGAAAGACTTGCATGAAATAATGAAGAGTGAAATGAGTTAAACCAAGAGGACATTACATATAGTAACAATATGTGTGTGTGTGTGTATGTACAATCTCTCCAACTACCCAAAAACTGAGAAAAGTTTCAAGAGTTACAAATATTATCTTTCTATGTAGGAATGTAAACAGTTCAACTTTAATAAATCCCCTATGATTTCTCTTTCCTGTTTACCTTTTCATGCTTCTCTTCATTCTTGTGATTGAAAGTCAAATTTTCTATTCAGCTCTGGTCTTTTCATCAAGATGCTTTTTCATTGAATGACCATTTTTCCCCCTGAAGTATTATACTCAGTTTTGCTGGGTAGGTGATTTCTTGGTTTTAATCCTAGTCCCTTTTACTTCTAGAATATCATGTTCTAAGCCCTTTGATCCCTTAATGTAGAAGCTGCTAGATCTCATGTTATCCTGATTATATTTCCACAATACTCAAATTGTTTCTTTCTAGCTGCTTGCAATATTTTCTCCTTGACCTGGGAATTCTGGAATTTGACTACAATATTTCTAGGAGTTTCTCTTTTGGGATCTCTTTCAGAAGGTGATTGATGGATTCTTTCAATATTTATTTTTCCCTCTAGTTCTGGAATATCAGGGCAGTTAATAATACTTCATGAAAGATGATGTCTAGGCTCTTTTTTTGATCATGGCTTTCAGATAGTCCCATAATTTTTAAAATGTCTCTCCTGGATCTATTTTCTAGGTCAGTTGTTTTTCCAATGAGATATTTCACATGGTCTTCTATTTTTTCATTATTTTGATTTTGTTTTGTAATTTCTTGATTTCTCACAGAGTCATTAGCTTCCATCTTCTCCATTCTAATTTTTAAAGAACTATTTTCTTCAGTGAGCATTTGAACCTCCGTTTCCATTTGGCTAATTCTACTTTTTAAAGCATTCTTCTCCTCATTGGTTTTTTGGTACCTCTTTTGCATTTGAGTTAGTCTGTTTTTAAAGGTGCTGTTTTCTTCAGCATTTTTTAGGTCTCCTTTAGTAAGCTGTTGACCCACTTTTCATGGTTTTCTTGCATCTCTTTCATTTCTCTTCCCAATTTTTCCTCCACTTCTCTTACTTGATTTTCAAAATCCTTTTTGAGCTCTTCCATGGCCTGAGACCATTGCATATTTATTTTGGAGGTTTTGGGTGCAGGAGCCTTGATTTTTTTTTTTTTTTATGCCTTCCTCTATTGGTATGCATTGTTCTTCCTCCTCAAAAAGGATAGAAGAAAATACCTGTTCACCAAGGAAGTAACCTTCTATAGTCTTATTTTTTTCCCCATTTTTGGTCACTTTCCCAGCCAGTTTCTTGACTTTTGATTCCTTTGTCAAGAGGAGGGTATACTCTGGGGACATGTAAGTTCTCAGTTCCTCCAAAGTGGAGCAATCAAAGGAAAGGAGCTTATTCCTCTTCTGATTGTGCTCTGATCTGGGAGCTACTGCAAGCTTTTCTGTCCAGGATCTGCAAGTATGATTTCCTCTCCACAACAACTGCCTCCTGTTCTGGCACACCAGCACTCTTCCTCACTCGAGGGCTGCCACTCAAGGCTGAGACTCAGTTGAGGCACTGATTCCCTCAGGGTCACTAGGCAGAGGTCTACAAAAATAGATGCTGCCACCCTTCTCACCCAGGTGAAAGAGCTTTCTCACTGACCTTTGAAGCTGTTTTTGGCATTTGTTGGTTGAGTAATCTGGGAACTGCAGCTGCTGCTGGGAATTCCACCCCCTCAGGCCCATTCCAGTCATGTCTGAGCCATGCTATGTGGCCAAAGCTGGGCCAGGCTCTGTGTTCTGTGCTCCACTCCAAGACTGGGGTGATAGGCCTTTCTTGTCAGCCTTCCAGGCTGCCTTGGACTGGAAATCTCTTTCACTCTGTTGTTTTGTGGCTTCTGCTGCTCTAGAATTTGTTTAGTTATTTTTTACAGGTATTTCATGGACTGTGTGGGGAGAGCTCTTACAGGTCATCTTTCTACTCCACCATCTTGGTTCTGCCCCTCAGTTCAACTTTTAACAAGAAATCTATACCATGCATGCACACATACATATATAATAAATTAATAAATAATCTAGATGGTAGAAGATGAATGTTGATAGCATATTAGTAGCATGTTCTGTCTTCCTCCTCACAAAGCAGAATTTAAGTTCCTAATTTTGTTTGGATGGATGGATGGATAGTTAGAGACTATATTAAATTTTTACAGTCATGCACTGTGTAAAGAAGTAGGGATACAAAAGCAAGCAAAGCAGTCTCTACCTCAATGAGCTTACATTTTAATGGAAAAAGATAACACATATAAGGAGAACTGAACAGGACTGGAAATACAGTTGGAGGCATGGAAACAAATAGACCCAGAACCATGGAAGCTAAAGTAAAATCTCACTGATCAGAGTTGAGTATGCAGAGGTTGAGTCCAGGTTACCTGTGGGGAAGAGATGGAAATGATGGTCTGCAAAACAAGGAATGGTATGAATTGGTGCATGAAGATAATGTTAAAAGGAAATTACATAGAAAAGGTCCTTGCTGAGAGAGATCGATTGACTTTTGTAGAATCATGAAGCTAGTATCAGAGGCATGATTTAAACTCATCTTCACTTCAAGGCTAGCACTCAATCCACCTAGTTGACTATGCATGTGTGTATATGTGTGTGTGCATGCATTTATGTGTGTAGACACATCTCTCCCAATAACACTGAAGCTCTTTGAAGTTATGTAACAGTGGGATCTATCCAAAGACTATCTGTCCTATCTGTCATAATATTAGGTCTAGCCAAAGGAAGTCGCATGAAGAAGGTACTTGCCTAGTAAAATGATGGAGTAGTCTTAACACTGGAGAGGATGTTAGAGGGCATCTAAACTAATCCACTGATTTTACAAATAAGGAAGTGGGGGCCCGGAAAGGTAAAATAACTTGCCTAAGGTCACATAGAATGTGTCAGAACTGGAATTTGAACTCTATTCCTCTCCAAATCCATAAGTCTTTCTACTGTGTCACCCTGTCTACCACCTTGTAAGTGAACTGAATTTTGTATGTGTACTTTTAAATAAAAAAAAAATAAAACAAGTATAATGGCTTTTTAGGAATATAAACCATGAGACATAGCATCAATTGGCAGGTCTTTCTTTACTGTTATTTAAGTCATGCCCAAATCTTCATGACCCCATTAGTGGTATCTGGCAAAGACACTGAAGTGGTTTTCTGTTTCCTTCTCTAGTTTATTTTACATGTGAGGAAGCTGAGACAAACAGAATTAAGTGACTTGCTCAGGGTCACATAGCTAATAAGTGTATGAAGTTGAATTTGAACTTGGGTCTTCCTGACCCCAGGCTCAGCATTTGATACACTGCATTATCAAGTCACCCTAAGTCTTGCCTATGGTTCACAAAATCTCAATGGAAAAAATAACTTTATTTTTCATATAAACTTTACATAGGTAACAGGGAAAGGACCTTAGTGCAAGGAGAGGTATTAGGGTAGTCTTAATTAGCCAGTGCCTGTTGTTCGTATTGTAAAATTGTCCTTATTGTCAAAAAAGAATTATCTAACTAGAAGATGATGTCAATAGAAATAACTATTCAGCCAAATCATTCTACATACAGCAATTTCACATGTGCCAATCCCTAAGAGTTATTCTTAGGAGGAGTATTTCTCAATATTCACTTGAGCAAGGGAGTAGTACTCAAATATGCATTGCATGTTGTATAAATTAGGTGTTCTTCTAGTGTAGAAAATAAAATTAAAAGAGCACAAATAATCCCACTCTGTAAATGACAAAAGTTACCTTAGGGAATTACAAAATATGATCATCTTTCAGGTGTAGTGGCAGTACACTAGACACCTGTGAGACAGTAGCCTGTTTACCCTGTGGAGCCTACAAAATAGATAATGGGTAACTCTATTTCTGCCTTCTTTTTGTGAGAATTAATATCATTCAAGAATATTTCCATCTCGAAAATTGACACTTTGTTTTATAATAAAACTAGCACTATTTACACTAAACTATCCTTAGTTTGACATTTCAACAGTCTGTTCCTTTTTTTTTAAAATATTTTATTTGCATTTGTAAATGACCCCTTAATTCCAATTCCTCTGTCAGTAGTGGATAAACCTTTGTTTCATATGATGTTCTATTAGGCTATCATTGGGCATTTGCACCATAGGTAAAGATTTAGAAAGCCAAAAGCAAAATTATACAATAGCTTTCAGTTCATTAGGATTATAAATCTTCCAACTGCTATCTTAAGTAGAATTACTTCTCTTGAATAGAATGTTGGCCTTTGCAGTATAGCATTTTTAAGTAGTAAAAATCATTTTAATTAGCAGAAATTTTCACTCATATGAGAGGAAAACTTTTGAATCTCTGTATTGACATATAAAACATGGAGTTTTTCTGTTTTGAAAATATTGGATGAATAGCAATTTGAAAAAAAGATTAATGATTAATATTCTAACAGTAAGAAAAAATGAACAGGTCAAACATTAGGATTTCTTGCTCATGTTTAGCATGTCTCTATAAAAGGCAATAGGTGAGAGACAGCCAAGACTTTGACTTGTTGTGTATATAATATACGGTGAATAACAGCTCTAAATAGTACCAAAGATGATGATGCCAGACAACTGAAGAGTGGTTTGGGAGGGGTGAGGAGGGAATAGGGGCAGGAGTGGAGAAAGGAATGAAAGGGAGAGTGAAAGAGAGGCATCTTTTTCTTGCTTTGAATTGGCAAGCTTAGTTGATAGAATCTTCTAAGTCCGAGTGCTGACACACTAATAAAATGGCACTCTATGTCTAAGAAACTTAGATTCTTGTATGAGTTTCCTGCCCTCCCTTCGAAAAATGAACCACAAGAATTCACATGAGTAATTGATATAAGGATAATGCTTTCATGAACATCAAAATTGGATTAATATCCATTGATGGGATTTATCTCTATATAAAGAATCTCTATGTTGATGCGCTAAACTAGTTTTGAAATTACTACTACACTGAAGAAAGTCTATCAAAATAAATTTTGTGACCTTTATTTCTTTTTATGTATATGTTGAATTTGTTAATCTCTTTGAGAATTCAGTTTTTGACTATTTAATGAATGTAATAGAGAAGTTATCCTAAATTTTAATTCTTCGCATTCAAAAAAGTATATCTTTGAGTAAAAATCACATACATTATGTATATACTTCTTGTGTGTGCATGTGCGTGTGCGCGTGCATGCATGCATGTGTGTAGGTAAAGAGTTGGCCAATGAATTTCTGGGTTTTTTTTTTTTACTCAAAAGGGGCAGTCCTTCTCTAAGATTCCATTTCCCTATCACCAAGGTATTGCCTCTTTATCCCTTACTTACTGAAAAGTTGTTTAGATTTGTTAAATTGTTAAATAAGATTTTCCTGAAGCTGAGGCAGTTGCCTTCCTCACAAATGGTTTTTTTCCCCAATTATGTTTTGTAAGCTAAATAGATAAACTGAAATTTCCCTACCCAAAGATGAAGTAAAATACCATAAACAAAACAAATCTCCTACTTCTGTCTCCTTTTTCTATGGCTTAGTTTCTCTACCCAATAGGAATAACATTTTGCTAGAGCATTTTGTAGGCAAAAAAAATTAAACACATTATTTTATATAATTTCTATTCATAGATCTCAAAACTAAAACGTTTTGAGAATGAGGAGAGACTTTGGAGTAAATAACAGGGCATAAGGGCTATGGTGCTCACTTGAAAAAGGAAGAAGGCAAAAATCAATACAAAAGAAATAGAGAAAATAACAAACCTAAAAACATGTTTATGGGTTTATTGGTTTATAACCTTAAATATAAATGATTAAACAACCTAGTTATAGGAAAGAGAATGACCACGCATGAGAAAGAAATACTTGGACACAGAATGTCCAAATGATACTCCCTTATCCAGGAATATTGAGCAAACTGTGGTTTATCTAGCAGTCATGTTTCTTATTTCCCTCCTTTTCCTCAACCTTCCAAACTCTGAATTACTCATTAACATCTCTACCATTCACTGTTGCTAAAGTGAACAAAGATAAAAGACGTGACCCTCTTTTGTTGCTGCCATTGCTGCTCATTAATGTTTCTGACAGTGAGGCAATGATCTGAAACCATTGGTGGATACTATAAACGTTTAATTCGTTGCTTATACTATCTTCATGCCCTCCCCCCCACTACTATGAACAGCTATGAATTGATTGCTGTAGATTAAAGGGAAGATGAAAGAAAACCATTAATAAATAGCGGTTGGTAGGTTGTAAATTTCAATTGGTTTGGTAACTCATAGTGAGAAAATAGGAGTACAGGTTATACAACCGTATAGAAAAAAGTATCATCCTTATTATGATGTAAAATTATTAGTATTTAGTATACATTAACAAATTTAAATGCCTTTTTTTCTTTCCCTTCCTGTTTTCTCTTTTAGGATACCTTTAAAGGGCAGCCTTGTGGATGGCCCCGAAGCAAGCCAGATGGAACAGGATAGAACCAGCCATGTTGAGGGCCACAGACTAAGTCCATTCCTGATACCACCGCCTTCTCACCTTTGCCAAGCAGAGTCATTGGCAGTCAAGCTACAGAATGGCAGTCCACTGACAGAGAGGCCTCATCCGGAAGTAAATGGTGAAAATAGGTGGCTATCGTTCAAGAACAGTTATGGAATGCCCCCTCCGAAGGGAAGCCAAAATAATTGTGTCAGCCCAGACTTCCTACATGAAGATAGAGAGTATCCCAAATGTATGCAAAATGGGGGAATAAAACGTACATCGAGTGAGCCTTCCCTCTCTGGATTCCATCAGAACAAGAAAGTGAAACAAGATCAAGATGTCAATGGGGAAAGAGATGACTTCGGGGGAACCCAAGAAAGAAATAATCAAGGCGAAAGCAGCAGTCAACCAAATGTCTCCAATTCATGTAACAAGGTGCCTGTGAACTTCCCAGTTCAGGAAGAATCAACCTCAGATTTTCTCTGCTCTGCAAGGCATAATTGCAGTGGGACTGAAAACCCAGAATTCAAAATTCAAATTGAGCAGGAGAGGAAAAATGTTAGTTACTCGAACAAGAATATTGTATTATATCTTAAAAACAAGGCAGTGCCAATGCCTAATGGTGCTACAGTTTCTGCCTCTTCTATGGAAAACAAACATGGTGAACTCCTGGAAAAAACACTGTCTCCATATTATCCAGACCATGTTTCCATTGTGATGCAGAAAACCACATCTCACATAAATGCCATTAACAGTCAGGCTACTAATGAGTTGTCCTATGAAGTCACTCATTCATCCCATACCTCAGGGCAGATCAACTCCTCACAGACCTCAAACTCTGAGCTGTCTCAGGTACCAGCTACAGTGGTGCCTGAGGCCTGCAGTGCTGATAACTCCAGTATACCAGCTACAATGCCAGGCAGTTATCCCCTTCAGAAGCCAGAACAACAGGTGCAGCAACAACAGAAACCCGTTTTTGAGATATGTCCCTCTCCGGTAGAGAACAGTAATCACCAAGGAACCACAGAGCTGGTACCTGGTGAAGAATTCTGTCTAGGTGCTGGCAACAACCTTCAAATTCCTGGTGGCTCCTCTGATGGATATTCAAAGCAAACTAAAATGAGTGGAGCTTACTTGAAGCAAAACTCTGTGTTTGCTAAGGATTCTTTCATTGCCACTACACCTCCACCACCACCCCAATCATCTCCTCTTCCTTTTCCTCCTCCTCCAGTTCCTCAACCTCCTTCAGAAATGGAAAGAACTGTGCATGATGAGATGACACAGGAACCCTATCACTACCCTAGCCAAAGTGAAGAAAGTCTTCTAAGGGAAAGGAAGAATGAGGGGCTGTCAGAGGGCCCTATGTCCCAGAGTCCTGACCTATCCACATGTGCTACCAAATCGTTGATGTTTCCAGAGAAGCCTCAGAATAACTGTGTCCACAGAAATGAAATGCCAGCTTCCATGATGGCATCCACAGTTCCCTCATGCTCTGAGGAAAGAAAGCCAGTGTCTGAACAGCTCAATCAGAGACCAGAAGTCACTGGAAGGGGTAGAGACCTCCAGCAACACTACCAGAAGCTGATTGGACAAAAAAAACAAGAAATGCCAAGTGAGAAGGAGAGGAAGGAGGCAAAAGAACACATACTACAAACTCAGTCATATGTGAAACCAGGCTGGATTGAGTTGACTTCCTCTCACTTTCATCAAGGAGAGTCTTACCCAAAGTCTAAGGAGGAATTACTGAGGATGATGCTTCAGTATCAATCCAATAAAGTCGCTCAGATGACCCCAAAACAATACACCAGGGGCCCCAACATATCCAAAGGAACCCCAGGGCAAACTTACATCCAGAAAACAGTGCAACAGGATCAGATGCCCCAGATGTACCAAATGGAGAGTGCCCAAGCGCAGTCTCAGGCCCCGATGGACCAGTTCCAAAAGCCTTCACCCCAAATGCCCCTTCCCAAGTTGGAATCTCCACTCCAGGCCCATAAGCAGACACACTGCATGCCAAAATTTCCTTTTCAGGCAAGACCAGATCCCCAAACCGAGAAACCCTTAGGCCCATCACTGAAGCAGCCACACTTGAACCCTCAAGCTGTGGAGACTGAGCCATTCTTACCCACACACCTCTCAAAGCCTTCGCTGCAGAAACAGGCAGCTCAGGTACAATTGCCTCGGAACGTGCCCCTCCCTCTAAACCATCAGCAGCAAAAACTCCAAGGGAAGAATAAAGAACCAGGGGCCCAAACATTTCCTCATCCACATGGTAGCAACGAACAACAGAGAGAAAGGTCTTCCTTTGGCCAGATGAAAAGGGAGGGATGCCTTCATTCTGACAGTCAGTATAGCAAGGCAAATGAGTTCCTGTCTCATAATACACGTGTGGGGCTAGAGCAGGGACATAATATCAATACCAGAAACTCTTCTTATAGCCAGATGCTGAAATCCAACATAAACAACATGCAGCTTTCATGCCAAAACAACGTGCACTTGACTTTAGAGAGGAAAGAAAATGCCATCAATTCCGAATTCCACATAGGAAACAAAACAAAGGATTTGCAGCATATGCAATACTTTCCAAATAATACACCTTCAAAGTCAGGTGCGTCTCATGGGTGCTTTCAAGAACAGGGACGTAACATGCAGCAAGCATCGACCCATCAGCAGTTACCCCCACAACAGCCGCAGGGATATCACAGTAAGAACCAAGGTTTGCCTAGCAAGCCGGCAACCCAGGACCTTCAGCAAAGGTACTCATTGCATCACCAGTCAACTCCCCGGCCTGTCCCTGAACAGAGGGCAGGTCACATTCAATCGCCTCCACAGAAGGACTTTCAAAAGCACGCGGCTCTTCGGTGGCACCTCCTGCAAAGGCAAGAGCAGCAGGCTAAGGCGGAGGCTTGCCACAGACAGATGCTAAAGCCAATTAAGGTAGAAGCTGGAGCTAAGCCCAATGCCTGTATGCGCTCCTTGGCTGGAGCGCCAGACAACAAAGCATTAAAGAAAGCTGCAAAGCAAGAAGTTCAGCACTTGGGGTATGATCAGACACAACAAAAGAGCATCATTGAAACCATGGAACAGCAGCTGAAACAGATTCAGGTTAAGTCCCTGTTTGATCACAAGGCCCTTACCATCAAATCACAAAAGCATGTGAAAGTGGAAATGGCAGGGCCAGTCACTGTGTTAACTAGAAATACCAGTGCTTCAGAACTTAATGGGCATGCCCCAATATCAGAGCAGCAAACAGCTTCTTCCTCTGAAAAAACACCCACAAAAAGAACAGCTGGTTCTGTTCTCAATCATTTTTTAGAGTCACCTTCCAAGTTACTAGATACACCTATAAAAAATTTATTGGATACACCTGTCAAGACCCAATATGATTTCCCGTCATGCAGTTGTGTAGGTAAGTGCCAGAAATGAAACTGAAACACATGGTGTTCATCCAGAATTAGCAAATTTGCCTTCAGATGTGAGATTGTCTTTTTTTTTAAACCAAGTCTACTGGCAGTTTATAGAGAATCATAAAAATCTTAAGCTTGTATTTTTGTCCTTTCAATTAAAGATGCTAGTGCTATACATGAAAAACATCAGCACTATACTAACTTTTTTTCCAAAACAATTGTGCATGTTCATTTATTTTATGTGCAAAGTCTTTTAAAAATATATGTTTATCTGTTTGGGATTTTTCAATCTGTTTATCCCTCTGCATCCCATATCTTTGTGAGGGAGACTATGAAAAGAAATCTAGTGAAATAAGAAAATGGTATCTTAAAAAGTTCATTTAGGAGTTTTCTAAGATCAACGTTGAATTTGGCCATGTTAGCATTTTTAATTGTACTTTTTATTTATAAGGAAACAAGTCTGTACTCTGCTAATGAACTGTGAAAAATTATAACATAAACTTTGGAAGTGTCTTTTCTGAGTATTTATGTCCCAAATTTTCCCCATCCCCATGATTTTTTTCATTATTCTTTCCATTTTATCTTTAAAATATCATGCACTAATAACCAAATTGGTATCCTTTTTAAAAGTTTTTTGTTTTAACTCAGGCTATTTAATACATCCTAGAGATGTAGAGAGGCCTTTGTGTCTTTGAGTACAGGATTTATGGTTGAGAAAGAAAGAGAACCAAATCTCAAATGACCCCGCTTTGCTGATATTAAAAGGCATGCTATTTGGAAGAACATTAAGAAATGGCATATTGGATAAGACTGATGGTCCACTCAGACCAATGTTCTCTTTCTGACCATGGTACCAAAAGCCACTTTGTAAGGATAGGCTAAGTCAAGACCAAGACTGCTTGTTTTTCTCTAACAAGCATACATAGCTCACAGCAGTCTTTTATAGTTGATGCTAGATTAAATCATAGCGTAGGGTCCTTCCTTCCCTTCTCTTATCCTCCAACCCCCACAATCTCCAAAGCATTCATATATACATATATTACATATGTGTATGTATATATACATACATATATTGCTGAGAGCAAGGGGAAAAATTAGATGTTCCATTTATGTGGCCTGTTTTTTGCTTTGTTTTATTTTCCTGCAAATCATTCCATGCTAAAGTGGGAGGGGCTAAATAATGAGGTTGAATTGTCTTCTTAATTTAAAAGGATTCCTTGAATAATTTAAGGAAATAAACAGTCTAATTTTGAGGTTGTGGCAAAACACAAGGAGGAAGGGAGGCTCTTAAGAATACAATTAACTGTATCCTTGAAGATAAATTTTGTTAATGTGTAATAATCCAGGTGACAGACAATTCTCTTCAGCTTTTAAAATAACTTTATTTCATTTAAAAATGGAAGTTGTGGTTGATGTGACATATAATATGTTCTAATTCGCAACACAATTTTCCTGATTCAGTTCTACTTACTTGTCCCCCACTCCAAAAAAAAAGGGTGGTCAGTGTTTTTCCTCCCCATGTTTGAAATACACATTTAAATACACTCTTTATGCAGCTGCCCTTCTTATTAATCATTTGGCACAATTTCTGGTACAAGATCAGGCAACTAATTTGCTCATCCTGTAAATTTTTTTTCTATATAACAAGTCACATTTAGGGCCCTTGATGTGCAGTTGGGGATAAGCTTTGTGAATGTAGCCTTTATACTTAGTATAATTGAGGTCTAAAATAATAATCTTCTATTATTTCAACAGAGCAAATTATTGAAAAAGATGAAGGTCCTTTTTATACCCATCTAGGAGCAGGTCCTAATGTGGCAGCTATTAGAGAAATCATGGAAGAAAGGTAATTAACACAAAGGCACAGGGCAGATTAACGTTTATCCTTTTGTGTATGTCAGAATTTTTCCAGGCTTCACATACAAAGACGTAAACAATTGTAAATCAAGTAATTACTGGTAGGCTTAGCTACTCCAGTGTTGCCAACATTACACACTGTGCTATTCACCAGAGAGTCACAATATTTGACAGGACTAATAGTCTGCTAGCTGGCACACACTGCCCACTTTGAGGTGGGTGCCAGAAAACCCAGGCAAGAACAAGAATTAGCCAACCTGCAAGGCACAGGAGTGTTGGCAAGGGTTGCAAAGACAGACCCAGATCTGGCTTTCCCCTGCTGATGATAAAGCATGAAAGAGAAAAGAGAGAAAATGTGGACAGAGAAGTGAAAGAGACAAATTTACCTTCAGTTGCCAATTAGCAACTTACTAAGAAAGTTGCCCTTTATGAACAAAGAGGAAACTGTGAGACATGGAATATGACAGAGATTCTGTTTATAACAGCACTTCCATAGCTGCTAGTTTGGCCTGTGGAATGATTTCCCACAATCTACAATAGCTTTATCTGTGAGTTACCGGCCATTGTGAGAGTGATCCATGAATGTTAGGGTCTTATGGCCTCCGTGTCATAGGCATCAATGAGGGTGGTTGAGTCCCTGCATCCACCCAGGATGCCTTTCCTTTGTTAATATTTTATCTAATCATTAAAATACATTATGATGCCTCAGACAGAGAAGAAATGCTTAGCTTGAATCCTACCTCATTCCTAAGCCATTCTTGCTAGCAAGTTAGGCACTTAAATGCATACAAATGCACTAATGATCCATCCCCTAGTGGTCTGCTAGTAATAGTATATCTAGCTAAGTGCCTGACTCATTAGCAAGGAATGCCCAAGGCATAAGGGAGAAACAGAACCCACTGTTTAAGGTTATCTTTGCTTCTAAAATGCATGCCTAAGAGTTGGTCTATGTGTTAAACTAGACCCTCAATGGAAATAAAGGCACTGCAACCTCCAAAATCTTTTATGAATTCTGTAAAACTTCAAAATGACTACACTGAGTAATGAATGAAAATTAAGTGTATGGTTCAGATGGCTCCATTTAGCTAAATGAAAAGAAGTCTTGTGGCCTGTGAAATTTCAATGGCTATCACCTAATTAGCACTATATTCAAAATTGTCCTTTACAGCTTGTCAATATATTGTTCTATTGAGAGAAATAAAATTGAAACAACTTATTCTTACTCACTTTCAATGGTTCAGACCTGATTTTTAAAAGTAAATGGTAGAGTCCTTTTAAAAATGTTTTGGTCATAGAATTGGGTGTGCTTTTGTTGACCACATTACCAAGTCCATCTTCTGATTGCACGTGTGTGTGTGTGTGTGTGTGTGTGTGGTTTTGTGTTTGTTTTTGTTTTCTAAGGTTTGGACAGAAGGGTAAAGCTATTAGGATTGAAAAAGTCATCTATACTGGTAAAGAAGGCAAGAGTTCTCAGGGATGCCCTATTGCCAAATGGGTAAGTAAAGTCAGACAAAGCATCAGAGTACTTTGATTAATCCTACCTTCGATATGCAGCTGCCAAAAATAAATACATATATGCATATATATGTATATTTATATGGCCTGAGTTTTTAAATTAAATTTTATTTTCTTTCAATTAACAATCATTTATTCTCTCCCTTCCATATTTCCCCTTCTCCCAATTAAAGCAAAAATGAAACAAAATCCCTGAAACAAATTTGCATAGTCAAGCAAACAAATTCCCACGTTTTCCTGTCCAAAATTATGTCTCATTCTTCATTTTAAATCCATCGCCAATGTCAGCTCCTCAAGGGACTGTTTTTAAGTTTTCTTTGTATATTCTTCAGGGCTTATCCCAGTGCCTCACATTTAGTAAACACTTAATAAAATTCTTGTTGGTTGATTGGAAAAAAAAATATGAGCTCGTTAGCAATTGGAGCTTATTTGAATATTATAAAAGAAAAAGTACTTGCTGATAACTGTTCAGAGCTTAGTTCATCTGAGAATGTAAGCCCATATTGATGTCATAACTATAACAGCATTTATGCACTCTAAGATTTGCAAAATGCTTTATAAATATCATCTCATTTTATCTTCACACAACCCTAAATGTTAGGTGCTATTGTTACCATTTTCCAGATGAGGCAGAGATTAAATGACTTCCCTAGGGTCACACAAGTAACAACTGTCTGAGGCTGGACTTGAACTCAGATTTTTCCTGACTCCAAGTCCAGTGCTCTATCCAGTGGGTCAACCCTTCATCTAACAAAGAAGGCAAATGTCCTTATCACCCCATACTGGACACACTGAAGCTAGCATTTACAAACAGTTACCTGATATACTGAGCTAAGCAATGAAGAATTAGGTATCTCTCTTCTTGTCCATAGAAAAAGGTGAGAGTCCCTATCTTCAGGCATCAAAAGCAAAGGAAGTCTACTAGGATCTGATGAACAGAGTTCCAGTTTTGCAGTACATCTGAACATGTGATTGTGCTTTTATATGCTACAAGTAACTATTTGGTTTTGTTTTGTTTTGTCTGTTTGGGCTGGTGGTGGTTCTTTGTGTTTGCGGTGAAACTGTGGTCAATACAGGTAGTTCGTAGAAGTTCCAATGAAGAAAAGCTACTGTGTTTGGTGCGGGAGCGAGCTGGCCATACCTGTGAGGCGGCTGTCATCGTCATCCTTATCCTGGTATGGGAGGGAATCCCACTCTCCCTGGCTGACAGATTATACTCTGAACTCACTGAAACGCTAAGGAAATATGGCACTCTCACCAACCGACGGTGTGCACTGAACGAAGAGTAAGCCAGTTGCATTTTTTCTTCATTTATTTCATTGAAATACCACCAGAAATCGAAGTTCTGTTGGAAGGTCCCAAATGAATTAGTTGGAAGGCTTAATTGTTACAGGGCAATCATGAGATTTGAGCCGTAGTACTGGCTCTGTCCCAATGGTGAAGTAATAGAGTCCCCATGTCTACATTTTGGGATATGAGAGTTGAAACACTCAGGCATGCTGAATGAAAATGGTTTGACATCATTCAAGGTCTGGCTAGCATTTACCAAAAATAAAGGTATTAATTATTCGTATTTGAATAGGAATTAGAAGAGATATGTCCAGGAATTAAGTGAAGGTGACTAGAAAACAAGAGTCACAGTGTATTTTTTCTGTCCTATGGCTCTTGTGTGACCTAACGGCTGAGTCACCCCTACAATAAATCTGATTAAGACTTTCGTAAACCAAGGGCAAATATGCCTGTGATTTTAGAGAGGCAGATTTTTTGGTCAAGTGTATTAATACATGTAGGGCAGCTTAAGTGAAGCAGTGGATGGAGTACCAAGCCTAGGATCAGGAAAACTCTTCTTCCAGAGTTCAAATCTGGCCTCAGAAATTTACTGTGTGACCCTGGGTAAGTCACTCACCCTGTTTGCTTCAGTTTCCTCATCTGTAAAATGAGCTGGAGAAAGAAATGGCAATCCATTTCAGTATCTTTGCCAAAAAAATAAACAAAACTCAAATGGAGGCATGGAGAGTCAAATGCAACTAAAATTACTAAACAACATTAATATATAGATAAGAGCAAAATATAGTAATCCACAGTGATGAATTAGAATTCTAAAGTCTGGAAGAACTATGCCTTTTAAAAATTGATGATTCCAAAAACTGGATGGATAGGGAATAGATATTATAGACATTCACAGCTGGCCTGACGCAACTTCGATCAAAAGGTTGCTATTAGACAAGCCATAATAATTGAAATATTCTTCTGTACCTATGATTGAGGGTCTTCAGGATTATTATTCTGGCCCTAACCTTATTTACAGAAAAAAAATACTTTCTTGGTAAGCTCAGGTATCTGTCTTTACTCTTTCTATTTCATCCATACTTATTGAGAAAAGTATCGTAGGGTCATAGAACATGGAAGAAAGTTCAGAAGCCATCTCAACTCCTTCAGTTTACATATGAGCACACATAGGTTAATTAGGAAAGTTTAATTGACTTACACGTGTTCACACAGGCAGTAAGCTTCAGAGGTAGGATTTGAACACAGGTCCAATTTCACTCATCATCTCCTCCTCCTCCTCCTTCTATAAAACTCTTGGTATAATAAAGTGAACCCTCACTCCAAACTTGTGCTCAAAGCAGAAGTCATTTTCATTTCACCTCATGAGAAATTAGCAGTTATTCCAATCACTATTAAAGAGAATATTTACAGCATGAAATTCAGTCATAATACTCTGACAAGTGTGTATTACACTTATATTCAGTTGCACAATCATTAAACTTTCCCTTCCTTTTCTTCTTCTTGTATCTTTTTCTTTCCCTAAAATGTATGAAATAGATTGTTAGGTTTACATATCCCCTTCTCAGTGAAGCTTTTCCTAATCCCTCCAGTTGGTCGTGTTCCTTCAGATTACTTTTCATTTATTTGAAATACACATTTTATATATATTTATGTTTGTGTCTGATGTCTTCCCCTATGGAATGGAAGGTCTTTAAGGATAAAGATGGCTTCATTTTTGTCTTTGCATCTCCAGTATCAAGCTTAGGTGAGGAAGGGGGCAGGGTGGGAGACTTGGCAGGGGTGGGGGGAGAGAAATACCTTCATTTTGGATGGTGATCAAACTCCAGCAATGAATTATAATTGCTCTAAAGTGACTTTTTTGAACAGATGAACTTACCAAAAACAGTTTATATAAAATATTCTCATATTTTATATTTAAATGTTTTAATAATTTAAAATAAAAATATATGTATATACATATATTCTTATTCAAAATTTATCACATTTTTATATCACCAAAATTTATCCTAGTATCTCTCCACTTCCCCCTTCAAGAGAGCCATCTTTAATATTTTGAAGACAAAAAAAATATCTGAAAATATACATGCAATAAAACACATTTGTGGATCACCTACCTCTACAAAGTGGTGGGGCATATGTCTTCCTTTATCTCTTCCTTGGAACCATTCATATATTCTTATGGTAGAAGTCAAAGTTGAGGTTCTCTGCCCAAAACAGAAGAAATTCCACATCTGGGACTACTCATTTAGATTTAAACATTCAAAGTTAATCAGGCATTGCCACTAAATTTATTGATACCCTGTGCCTTACATTGCATGCCTAATATTCCATTTCTCAGAAAAACCCTCTGGGAGCAACAGTCATTTGGGAAATTTGAAATTTGGTTCCAGTGTTTTTCTTCAAACAAAAATCAACTGTTTCATCCAACAAACAAGTTTCCCCAGTTTCTGTTTTGTGACTAGGCTGTATCAGTCATGTATTCAGTTTGAGTGAGTTGGGGTGGTATATCTGCCATTACAGTGGCCCCCCAGTGTCCCAAATGCTTTTCTATCATAAGGGCTAAACTGGAACTCATCTTATTTTTAAACCCCACTTTGCACTACCTGTGATACAATGTTAAATGAGGTATATATGTGTGACACAAAAAGACTGTTGACATCTGAAGGGGACAGTATATCTAACCACACAACTAGCAACATTAGAGGTTCTTTGATTCCACAGACGAACCTGTGCCTGTCAGGGGTTGGATCCAGAAACCTGTGGTGCTTCCTTTTCTTTTGGCTGCTCATGGAGTATGTACTACAACGGATGTAAGTTTGCCAGAAGCAAGATCCCAAGGAAATTTAAGCTGCTTGGGGATGATCCAAAAGAGGTTGGTTTTCCATTTTGAGCTGTTAACTTCCTTCTGTCTCATGTCTTTCATCTCTTGTAGAGTTACCAGATCTATTCTTTTAGGAACTCGTGAATACATAAGAGCTCATAAGACTGAGAGCTGGAAGGAGACCTTAGGAGACCATTCAGTTCATTCATCCAATTTTACAAATGAAGAAACTGAATTCATATGAATGAAGGGGGACTGACTTAGTTAAAGTTATGCAGGAGTAAAGAGGTGACCTTCGATTCAAGCCCAGCATCTTTCATTCTGAATACCTATGTATTTCTATTATACCACATTAGAGGTAGTGGATGAACAGAATGTCAGCTAAATTACATGTATGAATTGTCAGTGGTAGAATGTGGAAATTGTTTACAATTGCCCTGAATAGTAATTCAAGCTTGAGTGAAGCAGTGTCATCTAGCATTCATGGGAAGAGCTGGACCTGCACTCAAAGGAGATAATGGGTTTAAATCCCGCCTCTGAGACTCACTAACTGATGAACTTGGACAAATCACTTCACCTCCATGAGCCTCAGTTTCCTCATAATGCAAAAGTAGTGGCTTGGACTCTGTGACCTGTAAGGTCCTTTCTAGTTCTAAATCCATGATACTGTAAAGGAGTGAACTTAGTCTAGTGATTTCGGTTTGCATCTTGGCTCTTCCTGTCAGTCAACTAGACTTTATTGAGCATTTACTATATGCCAGACACTGTGCTAAGTACTAGTAATATGAAGAAAGGTAAACTAACAATTTCTACCTTCATCTCTATGACCTATAAAATGTGGGTGATTGTATCAGTTCTCAACAGTCCCACAGAATGGATGTAAGGACTCAGTGAGCTAATGTAGATGAGATCTCCATAAAACTGTAAAGCATTATATGAATGTAGTGAGATGGTGGTGATACTTATATTGGAAATATATCATCCTCATAGAAATAGATAGGCAAAACATATTATTCCCCTTTATACTTTATCTTGATGTGAAATCCCAGTATTTTTGAGAATTGTCAAGATAGTGTTTAAGTTAAATGAAAATATGATGTTCTCTATAATTCTAATCTTACAGAAATGTAGAGGCCTTATTTTAGGCAGTGCAATCTGAAACAAGCCATACTTTCTATTCTTATTTATATTGTTTATTGCATATTGTTTTTAGTGAATACCATTATGAAAATGTTGCTCTTGGGTTTTAACAAAAACATTTATTGCTAATCTAGTGCAATTGTGGTATTATTACAAAATTAACTTGGTAATCAATTTATCAAAATTTGTTATTTACAATTTTTTTCCTTAAGAAAGGTTTCTTTGTCAAAGTACAGTGAGCTCTCTTCCCTCTCCTCCATTTCTTTTTAATGACTTTTGAGCATCATGTGGCCCACAGGTTATCAGTTGGATGATATGATCAATTATTGGTTGATTAAAAATCTTTGCATTTCAGCTGTGGTTGATCTTCCAGGAACCCAGAGCAAATCTGACAACATTTTATGTTACTAAGGGAATTTGAAGTGTAGTCAATGTATACATACAAGCTGAATTAGACATAATATTGACACTTATTACTGACTTTTTGAAAACTGGGTCTTATTCTATTTGGGGCTCTTATAGTTTGCTAATGAAGAATAGGAAAATAAAAATGGAAGTGTTCATGGATTAGTAATATAAAGGCTCCCTAAAGACATTCACATAGCTTCCATTTTAAAACATTACCTAAATGAACAAAATGTCCTTTTTAGTACATAAAAGTCACAATGATTTCATAGACCAAATGAACAGTGGCAGTTTTTTGACAACCAGTTTTATTTTACCCACTAAAAAGTAATTTCACATCCCTTCTATAAATTCTTATCTCCTGGAACGGGGATTCACATACACTCAATGGAAAAGGTGTCCAGTAATCTCTTCCCTGAGAATAGATAGGAGGACATAGTTTCAATTCTGAGTAAAATTACAGCAATTTATGAAGGATGCAAATCTGACTCACCATCTAAAATAGGATCGATGGAGACTATATGAAACTGCCACTCTTTTTACAGTTGATGCTGGGTTATCTCTTATTTGATAATGTATTTGTAGCTAAAATTAGAATTCTAAACATGAGACAAGTGTAGAGCAATTTAATATTATGAGATAATTTTACGTATCTATAAATGTGAGACAATGTGGTGTAATAGAAAGGCAACCTCTGAGTCAGGAGGTCCTAGGTTCAAGTCATATCCATGATATATACTGGTTGAGTGACCTTGGAAAATGAATTAACTTCTCAGTGTCTCCAGATGACTCTCTAAGGCTAGAAGTTGCTGATCTACTTTGGTAGAGGGAGATTCCTCACCAGGGAACTCCCTGCATTGTTGGAATGATGATCCTAGACTAAAAACAATTAACAGCAACAAAAACCCAGTATAGTTCATTTGGGAAGATGGCTGCTCTATTTCAACTGAAAATGTAAATGGGCATTTCTTATTTATGTTGAACAGACTCCAAGTCTTGCTTCAAGGATTTTATCCATATTGGAGAATTTGTTACGTTTTATTGATACATGGAAAACTCATTTTGACTTATTGAAATAATTTTTGTAAGCACTCTGAAACAAGAAGTTTATAAGTAGATATAGTAAACCCATGGTAGCTTTTCAGTGCATTATTCTCTTTATGTGCTAATGGGAAAGTGAGAGAACAGTGAAACATTTTTTCCTTTCCAAATGTGAGTTGTATTTCTGTAAGTATCAGATACGTTATTAAAAATGAAAATCAATCCAACAGACATCTCTAAAGATCTGGATATGTAGTAGAACATGGATAAAACATTTAGATGACTGGTCTCAGTTCACTTTGCATTCAAATATTATGGTGACATGCAAAAAAACATCCTATATTTAAGGGGTAAAGTTGTATAAGTAAGGGAATGCATTTTGATTTGCACCAAAGATACAAGTAATTCAAAGCAAATTGCCTTCATATGGAGACAAAGTAAATGTATATGTTAATTTATATAATATTTAATTTTATACAGGAAGAGAAATTGGAATCCCATTTGCAAAATTTATCTACTCTGATGGCACCTACATATAAGAAACTTGCACCTGATGCATATAATAACCAGGTAGGTTTAAAATAATTGGTGATATCACTGGAATAATGTACTTATTTTGCAATTTATTTAGCTTATGCTTTTCTTTGCTTAAAAAAAGGTAGGATTTCCCTGCTAAAACCTGTTATGATATTCTTTCCTGTGTACACAAAAATTAGGGACTCACAACCAGAAGGCAGAGAATAGGAGAGGAAAGGGGGCAGGGAAATGGAGAGAGTTTCTGCTATTTTTCCATTGTAATGATGAGTTTCCTATTGTTAAGTATTATTTCATCTTTATTTTTTCAGTCCCTTACATGTATTGTTTTTTCAACTGGTCTCTTTGGTCTTTGACATTTAATACGAGCTTCTGTGTTTTCCTTAATGATTGACATTGTTTATATCTACATCCCCACCCTTATTTTATATGTGTATTATAAATATAAAAGTGAAGATGTAGTGTGTTCACACAAATGTACATGCTTACATACACAGGTTGTAGCCAATTTACAAATAGGTTATGTTTGAAAAGTTCCTATGTAACTCAGTTTTTTTGGAATTCAGAGTATATTCTCTCATAGAAATAACATTCTAAGTGATGGTTAGCTTCTCAGGAAAGTACTTAATATACCCAAAGCATGATATTCTATTAATACTGTTATAAATCTTACCACCAACTATATAAACATTCCTATGAGAAAATGCATTCAAGTCTATAAACCAACAAGGATTTATTAAGGCTCTACTATCTGCCAAGCTCCATGCTAAGCATTCTGCACCCTAAAGTGGGATTCTAGGGGTTCTCAAGAGAGTAGAGAGCAGATAGTTGATTTAAATGCAGGTGCCCACTCCTGTACAGGGACCAGAAGCTCCCTGTCACTTGCCCTCCCCTTGTTAGACAGTAGAAAAAAATACTGACCCAGTTCCAAACCACTGGGGATGGTTCCAAGGCCTTAAGTAAGAATTTCTGCAAGGAGCAGACTAAAGAGGGTTACTCAAGGACAAGAAGCAGAAAGGGTGGGGGTAGGGCAGAGAGGGAACTGAGGGACAGGAGACTTCAAGTAGTCATGGGTAAATATCAATGGAGGAAAGGCTTTCTGACAATCTAATTCCTCCACCTTTATTCTGGGTACTTTTTAAAAATACTGTACTGACTTCCCCCTTAGAGCTGGAAGTGGCCTGACAGCTCACCTCAGACTAGCCCTGGAGAAGCAAAAAGAAACATGAATGGGGATCTAAGAGAAAGGAGGCCTAGAAAAATCCCAGTGTCATCATTGGAGAAAGAAAAGGTCACCGGTGGCTTCCTCTCTCAGTGGTTTCATGTATCTAAGAGTACATGAGTTAATGACTGACTGCATACATATATACAAGGTCAAAATTTTCCTGCTTCCCTATACTGACTGCTGAGTTTCTGGCACAGGCATCAACCTTTTTGCACACCTTATATCTACTTTCCAGAAGAGGGTGTCTTTATCATTAGACAAAATTTGGCTGCCAGTAATTTCTCCTTATTGGGTCAGTTCTGCTGAAACAAAGAGACAAGACTGTTGGGAATTTGGAAAACTGTTTAGATTGATGGTATTTAAAAGATGTCACTTTAGACCTATTCTGTCTACACAGCCAATCAAAGGAGGCCACACTGATTTGTGTGGTACCCAACACAAAGGGCCTCCAGGTAGGGTGATCTGCTCATGCTCCAAAGGTCCCTCAACCTCCATATTAGGCAATGTAGGCATTCCCAAACAAGCCTAACAGATGTATTTTTTGTCCATACCTGTTATTTCATCTGTATAAGGAAACTCCCCATAAGGAATTTTTTTCAATATGGAACAATACAGAGTGTTTAAACTCTCATATTTTTTTGATACTTGAAGATGGCTCTCATGAGCCATCTCCCTGCCTTTCCTCACTCCCAACTGAAATTTTGTCTTTTATAGGCTAAAGAACCTCTGTTCTTTCACCAAGCATAGTTTATTGACCTTTAACATCCTGGTTACCTTTCTCTGGATGCTATTACTGATAATTCTCTTAAAGTATGGTGTCCAGAACTGGTCATATTTCTTATGGTGTTCTGCCTGGTACAAAGTATGGGAAGTGGTTCCATCAGCCTCCTTGATCTGAATTCCATGTTTCACATTAAACAAGATCAACTGTAAATACCATTTTCATGTTTCACTCCCAGATAAATACTTCCCATCTTAAGTCATCCATGCTATTCCTGTGCAATGGATCTTTTTCCAGCCCTTAATTTTTTAAAATTATTACTTATCTATTTATAACATTTTTTTTTAAACTTTGAGTTTCAGGTTGTCTCCCTCCCTCTCACATCTCCCCCCACCCACGGAGAAGGCAAGCTGTATCATGTCAATCATGTAATTGCATGTGAAAGCATGCAAAACATATGTACATATTAGCTTTATTGCAAAATAAAGCAAAAAAAAATAAAGAAAATAAGAAAATTCAACTTCAATTAGCAGTCAGAGTTTATCAGTCCTCTCTCTAGATGGGGATAGCATTTTTTCATCAATAGTCTTTTGAAATGGTATTGGATCACTGTAACGATCAGAGAAGTCAAATCTTTCCCAGTTGACTGTCATTGAAATATTGCTGTTACTGTGTACAATGATCTCCCAATTCTCATTCCACTTTGCATCAGTTCATATAAATCTTGCCATGTTTTTTTTTCTGAAATTTGTCCCAGTTTCCTATATATTTGAGAAATGAGACCTTTATCAGAGAAACTGCTATAATTTTTGTGTAATTTCATTGTCTACCATAACATTCAGCAAAATGTAATTTCCTTGATTACCTCTTTTAATTAGGTCTATTTTAGATTTTGCTTTATCTGAGATCCTGATGACTACCCTTGCCTTTTTTACTTCAATTGAAGCATAAAGGATTCTGCTCTAGCACTTTATTTAAACTCTGTGTGTATCTTTCTATTCTAAGTGTGCTTAATATAAAATAAATTGTTGGATTGTGGTTTGTAATCCTTTCCACTATACACTTCTGTTTTATGGGAGAGCTCATCCCATTCCCAGGAATGATTAATTATATATTTCCATTTATCCTATTTTCTTCTGTTTATCCTTCTCCCTTTTAATCCTGTCCCTCCCACAAAGTTCTATTTTGCTTTTTGACTATTTTATCCCTTAATCCTCCCTCCCTCTTATAGTCTCCACCCTACACCAATATATCTCTTTTCCCTCTCCCCTATTTCCCTATTGAGTAAGATAGATTTCTATATCCAGCTGGGTTGTGTATATGTATTCTTACCTATTTGAATCAGTTTTGATGAGAGTGAGGTTGAAGCATTGTCCACCATTCCCTTCCATTTTTCTCTACTATAAAAGCTCTTCCTTGCATACCTCTTTTATGTAAGAAAATTGTCCCTGTTCTATCTTTCCTATCCCCCTTCTTCCAGCACATGCCTCTTTCTCACCCCTACATTTTCTTTTGAGATTGTCCCAACATAATTTATTCATACCCATGCCCTCTGTATGTGTAAACTTCTAACTGTCCTAATAATGATAAAGTTCACAGGAGTTGTGTGTATCATCTTCCCATATAGGATATAAATGGTTTAACTTTATTGAATCCCTTATGATAACTCTTTTATGTTTACCTTTTTATACTTCTCTTGAGTCTGGTATTTGAATGTCATATTTTCTATTCAGCTCTCATCATCCTATCAAAATGCTTGGAAGCACTAGTGTTTCTTTTTGCCTTGGAAATGTGACCAGGGTCCCTCCTCCCATGTGACCACTCTTCCCCAGGAGCTATTACTCAAAACTGCATATAGGCTGGTCAGTCCCAGCTGTACCTGCCAGCAAAAATGCCCTTGTAATCTCTTTCTAATCAGTTGTCCTACCTTACAATGGATTTTTAAAAAATAACAATTAAAGAACATATTCAACCGTGTTAAAATAAACAATTGTTTATATTCAATGATATCAAGCAAATACTTTCCATTGAATAAATTCAGTAGCTGAATAAATTATTATATATGGTGATTGAAATGCAGAGAAAACTTTTCTTTCTTGCAATAAAAATATTTTTCTAAATTCGGCTAGAATATTTGATAAACTCTGTATCTTGCCCATTTGTAGATAGCATGCCAAGTCATCCAGAAGTACTTGAAATATCAACATACTTTCAAAAGTTGACAGCTAAACAAATGCCAAAGCAAAACAAATAAAATGATGTACTAAGTAGAATGTGCTTTTAAAATATTGTTTTTGATAAACATTTTTGATGACTTTAAAAGCAACTGAACCGGTTTCTCCTTAAGCAGATGTGTTTATTCTGATGAGCTCAGTTCAGAGCTAATAACCCTAAAACAGTTTCTCACATTTAGCTTTGTTTGCCTTGCCCTACTTTTTAGTGAATAAGTACATATAAAGTCTATATGTACAAAATTACTTAAGCACATAGCTCTGTAGAATATCAACTAAAGACTAAATGAGATTAAAGAAATTCATGATTTGGTATATTGTCTATGCTCCTGTTGGAATAGAATTGTATTTTGGTTTAAGTACTATCCTGTGTCTTGGGTAGAGTTGTCAGTAAATGAAAAATATTGATTAAGCCTAGGTTTCTAACATAAAATGAGAACTATTTGCATCTTAGTCATTCATAGTTGTGGAAATTCAAAACATTATCATTAACTGAGAGACACAAATGACTCAAAGATAAAAGAACTTAATTCAAATAGACATATGATTAACCTCCATATTAAATTCTTTTTTCCTCCAGTGGAATATTTTCAAAATTATGTTGATGAAACTATATAGAAAGTAATTCAACCCTTGCAAACTCTGTACATTTTATATACATATATAGGGTGTCCCAAAAGTCTTAGTGCTCTTTTAAACTGTAATAGTTTAAATTGTGTGTGTGTGTGGGTGTGTGTGTATGTGCAGGCAGCTGATCAAGGGTGTTACTTGATAATCTTAGAGATAGATGGACGGATGGATGGATGGATGGATAGATAGATAGATGATAGATAGATAAACAGAAAGACATATGATGAGTTTAGAGGGTTTTATTTCTTCCTCTAGTAAAGAGGATATGAACATGTCACTTATCACCTGCGGGAGGATGAATCTCATTAGAATAAACTGATTGCACTGGTTCCTGTGAGATAGAGTCTTACGGAAGGAGCTATCCTTTGTGCTAGCCTTTCAAAGGTCAGCTCAGTCCTGACTTTCACCCTTAGTTGATTATCTCCAGTTTTATCTGCTTGTATCTTGTCTGTGCATAATTGTTTGCATGCCCTCTCTCCCATCAGACCAGGAGCTCCTTGAGAGAGGCAACTGGGGTTTTGGAATACTCATCATTCTCTTTCGCTTTCTTTGTATCCCTAGCACTTAGCCCAGTGCCAGGCACATAGAAGTCACTTAATAATATGCTTGTTGATGGATTGACTTTTTACACTTCCTTTGTCAAGCCCCTGTGCATATCATGTATACCAGTGCCACTTTAAAAGGCAGTCTATCTGTGGGGCTTTAGCTATTTATGGTGATTATTAGTGCTTACAGTTGTGGCTGAAGGAACCTAGGCAACAGTCCTAGTTGCCTAATGTTCCTAACTCCTTTAGACACATGTAAAGATTCCTCTTTAGTTTGCATTTGCTCCCAAGTGGCACAGTGCCTTTGTTCCAAATGAATAGACCATCTTTTTCTATTTGTCACCTGCTTTCCTAATCTGTTGACTGCTTTTCTTTCCAATAATCTCTCAGCCACAACTTGCTTTACTCTGTCCTCAAAGCATTTCTTCCGCCAGCTCCTTTGTTGCTACCAGCACTTACCTACTTCAAAAGGTTGCTATGATGACCGAATGTGAAATTCCCTATAAAAAATATCTATCATCGTCATCGTCATCACTATTATTTAATGATTCTTCTCTCATTTGATGGAATCAAGGTAAAAAGTGTTTGTTGTTGTTCAGTCATTTTCAGTTATGTCCAACTTTTCATGATCCCATGGACCACAGCATGCCAGGCCCTTCTATCCTCCACTATCTCTCAAAGTCTGTCCCAGTTCATGTTCATTGTTTCTATGATATCTACCCATCTCATCCTCTGCCCTCTCCTTTCCTTTTGCCTTCAGTCTTTCCTATCTTCTCATTATGTGGCCAAAGTACTTAAGCTTTAGCTTTAGTATTTGACCTTCCAATGAATAGGCTTAATTAATTTCTTTAACTATTGATTTGTTCTTGCTATCCAAAGCACTTGCAAAAATCTCCAGGACTGCAATTCAAAAGCATGGGTTCTTTAGTGCTTTCCATATCGTCTAACTTTCACAGCCATACGTTGCTACTGGAAAAACCATGGCTTTGACTATACAGATTTTTGTTGGCGAGGTGATGTCTTTGCTTTTCAGTATGCTCTCCAGATTTGCCATAGCTTTCCTTCCAAGGAGTAAGTGCTTTTTAATTTCATGGCCCCAGTTACTGTCTGCAATGATCTTTGAGCCCAAAACAATAAAATCTGACACTGCTTCCATTTCTTTTCCCTCTATTTGCCAGGAAAGGATGCAACCAGTTGCCAAGATCTTAGGCTTTTTTAAGCTTCAAGCCAGTTTTCACACTCTCCTCTTTCACCCTCATCAAGAGGCATCTTAATCCCTCTTCACTTTCTGCCATCAGAATGTTTCTACCACCATAACATATTTCTTATACATCCCCTTCTTTCCATTCACAGGACATTATCCTAACTTGATCCATCATCTGTTTCCAGAATCTCTCTTCTCCAATCCACCATCCTCATAGCTGCCAAGATCATCTTCCTGTGGCACAGCACCAACCACATCATGCCCCTCTGCAAAGCCTTCAGTGGCTCTATATTTTCTCTAGAATAAAATAAAAATTCAGCCTGACATTTTTAAAGCCTTCCACAATATGGCTGCAAACTACCTTTGCATTCTTCTCTCATAGCTCACATTCTACATTTCAATCAAACAGGCCAACTGACTCTTCCTGAGCTTGCCAATCACCACTCCCCAGCCGCACCTCTTACCTTTTGCAAAAAACTGTTTCCAGTGTCTGGAATGCATTCCTTCCATGTCTCTGCCTCCTGAATTCTTTAGCTTTTTCAAGATTCATGTGAAGTACAAGCTCCTCTGAAAAGTCTTCTTGAATGTCCATGCTCCCCAGTTGTTAGTTCTCTCCCCTCAAATAAGATATTTGATGAGGGTCAGGATGGTGCAGGGGTTAGTGGGCTGGCCTTCAAGTCAGGAATGCATGGGAAAATTCAAGGCCTGCTCTATGATCCTGGGAAAAATCACTTAACTTCTCAGTAGTGTCAAACTTCAATGAAAAGAGGGCCACTCAAGGACCCCTGCTGTCACATGTTAACTTAGAAAACCACATATTAACATTATTACCCACTATTGTATTTTTATTTATTTTGTTAAAAATATCCCAATTACATTTTAATCTAGTTTGGGTGCTCTGGGATTGTGGAGGTATTTGATACCTCTCTCTTGAAAATTTTCTGAGACTAGAGAAGCAAGAGAGAAGGTAGCAACCTGCCCCAAGAGAGGGAGTGGAGTCTCTCATGGAAGTTCCCTAAATGAGTAAAATCACAAAGCCAGTTCCAATTTATTTATATGTGCACACGTTAGATCTCTCCAATAGAAGGAAAGGAACTGTTTCATTTTAGTCTATGTCCAATACCCAATATATGAGATTAACGAAATTTTATTAAATTGAATTGATATAACTATTCATGAAAGAGGTATATCAACAGGAACAGATTGAGCCTCACAATCATGTGTTTTCCTTAGTATATGAAACTAACACTTCGATTCATAATCAAAAAATAAATAAATAAATAAAAATATTTTACTATATAGCTCTGCATATAGCTCTGCACCCCTACAATAAGCAGAAAGGTGATGAAGTGACTAGAGTGACTGGAGTCAGGAGGATCTGAGTTAAAATCCATCCTCAGATTCTGACTGGCTGTGTGACCCTGGACAAGTCACTTAACCTGTTTGCCTCAGTTTCCTTATCTGTAAAATGAGCTGAGGAAGAAAATGGTAAATCACTCCAGTACCTTTGCAAGGAAAACCCCAAATGGGGTTACAAAGAGTAGGACATGATGGAAAATGACAACAAAACAAAGGTCCCCACAAAGTGTGGATGACTATTAATCAATCCATACTTACCTATTAGGCTCACTTGTAATAACACAATATGAAGTTTCTGAATGGTTAATTGGAAGTAAAGTTGAATCCTGTGCTCATAGAACATAGTGAAACTAATGGGTCCAGTAGTGAATGGCCCCAGTTGACCTCATTGCATTCCTGTTCCACACCCTATCTTTTCAGTTTTCTTTCACCTTATACTCCACCACATACTCTTTGATCCAGAGACCCGGACCTTCTCAATGTTCCTTGAATAGGATACTTCATCTCCTGACTCTGGGCTTTATCACTGACCATCCCTATGCCTGAAATGCTCTCTCTCCCCAACTCTGGCTCCTGACTTCCTTCAAATCCTAGCCAAAATCTGACTTTTCGGAGAAAGTTTTTCCCAATCACTCTTACCTCAAGTGTCCTTCCTCTTGATTATTTTCAATTTTTATGCACAGTTGTTAGCAAGATGTCTCCCCTATTAGACTGTAAGGTACTCAAGACCACTTCTGCTTTTCTTTGTATCCACATAGCTTAGCACATAGTAGGCACTTAATAAATATTTCTTGATGGAGTAATCAATTGTCCTAGCCAACCATAAGTCACACAGCTGCACATGAGCTTGGCCATGACCACCAATTTAAGATTTTCATTTGTTTTAGACCTTATTTCTCCATCCCAAATATAACACATTCTTATTAGTTTAGATCAGGAATTCCAAACCTTTTTTGTATCAGTTGGGCAAAACTATAGATCCCTCCTCAAAATAATGTTTTTGAATACACAAAATACATAGGAGGTCAAATGAAAATAACTCTCTTGAAATACAACTCTCAAAATATTTTTTAAAAAAACTTCACAGACCCCATGTTAAGGAACTCTGACTTACATAGACTTAGGGATATCCTGGATGCAGAAGTATAGGGTAATAACACTCAAAAAGTAAAGAAAGATGTATGTGGTCATAACACTGTTATTATGACATGTATTTGCTTTGTGTTGTGTAATTCTACTTTGTTTCTGTAGGACAGAGGTACAGAAATGCTGATGCTTTGAATGGTCTGCATGTGTATTGGTCAGAGTTATGCTGTTTACTCTCTTGTCTTCTTCCAGATTGAATATGAGCATAGAGCCCCAGAGTGCCGTCTGGGATTAAAGGAAGGTCGCCCATTCTCTGGAGTTACTGCCTGCCTAGATTTCTGCGCTCATGCCCACAGAGATTTGCACAACATGCAGAATGGCAGTACACTGGTAAGTGATGGCATCTCCCAACCAGGGTCAGTCCCATTTTCTGCATTAGAGACTTCTTTGTATTTGTTGTGCTTCATTGGGGGAAAAAATATATATTTTCTCTTCAGAAGCCATGTGAAACAGCATTTTTATGAATGGGTTGCTGTTATATGGCGACCCTGCTTGGCATTGCTATTGCCCTCAGAACATGCTGGCACATTAGAGCCAAACTCTGTGACAAGCATATGAGAATTTCATGGAAATTCTGAGGACGAGTCTACAGCAGGGAGAGCATATTGCCAGCTGCAACCTGCCGCCAAGCAACACTTGTAATGCCAGAGTATCGTACGTCTGGCATTTCACAATTCACGGATCATAGAAGCATTCACCAGCCAAGATATCTGTGTGGTCTGCATTACAAAAGAGGGGTATGTGCTTGGATATCTAGATTGGCAAAAAGGAAGGCATGAGTGTCCAACTGAACCCCTAGGTAACTGGGGTACCTTCACCCTGCCATTGAAGAAAGTGCCAGAGAATGAATTTGGAATGATGCCTTGACTCTAACTGTATACACCTCTCCACTGGTTCCTTTCCCAGTCCTAGGGTTTACTTCACATGTATTTGAAACATATTATCTAAAGAGGAGCTATGGCCAACTGAATAGGAAGCTGGCCCCAGAAATGGGAAGACCTGGGTAACAGTTCTGCCTCTCGTGAATATTTTCTGTGTGGCTCTGGGCAAGTCATTTAATCTCTCAGAGTGCCAGGCAAGCAAGACCATACATTGCAGAGCAGGTTCTGTCTACACTGGTAGAGGCTATCCCCTATATCTGTGGAATCACTGACCTTATCTTATGAGGAGGTTCTCTAGGGAAGACAGAGTCAGCTCAGCATAGTGGAAATAGAACTGGTAAGCCCACAGGTAGCCCTCTAGGTCCTCAAGTGCAGCCCTCTGACTGAATCCAAAGTTCACAGAACAAATCCCCTTAATAAGATAATCATTTGTTCTGGAAAACTTGGACTCAACCAAAAGGCTGTACTCAAGGACCTCCAAGGCCACATGTGGCCTCAGAGTCACAGGTTTTCCATCCAAATACTAGAGAGGTGGTATGTTGCAGAGCTTAAACTCATGCCCAGATCTCCTAACTCTCAATCTAATATTTTCAGTCACTATATCACAGTACCCAGTATCTCCCAAGACATTGCTAGATCAGGGCATTCCAAGGAAATGAAGACATTGAGGTGGG
This sequence comes from Potorous gilbertii, assembly GCA_028658325.1. Taxonomy (NCBI): domain Eukaryota; kingdom Metazoa; phylum Chordata; class Mammalia; order Diprotodontia; family Potoroidae; genus Potorous; species Potorous gilbertii. The sequence goes on along the minus strand of JAQQSK010001733.1, from coordinate 55,057 downwards.
AAAATTCATTGGGAAAGGAATATCAGGGCTATATGGCAGAGGGTACTGGGTGCTGGATAAAAGAGGGTGGCCTTTAACCTGTAAACAATGGAGAACTTTGACTGGAATAGTAATACCATGAAAGTGATAGAAAGTTAATATGTCCATGCTGTTTTAGATATTGGAGAGGAGGAAGACCCAAAGGTAAGAGGGTCACTTAGGAAGTTACCTGTCACAGTTCAGTCATCAGAGAATAAGAGGAAGGAAATTACTGAAGTGCAGGAAGTTTATGGAATTAAATGATTAGTTGGATGTGACAGATGAGAGCAGAGGAAGACTCAAAGAGGACACTGGGGTTTCATTGACTTGGAGAAAGATGGTAATATTAAAGTACAGTACAGCAGAATCAGGGAGAAGCTTGTTTGAGGTGAAATAGCAAGTAAATACTCTTATAGAGATATACAATTTGAAGTGATGAAAAGACATTCAAATGGAAATATTAAGAAGGAAAAGGAATTTGAAAGAGAAGTTAGAAATCTCCAATTTGGAGTAATTTTGATATAATATAATTGAAATTATAGGAGTGAAATCTTGGAAGGAGCAAATTTAAAGATTGAATAAAAACTTTAAAGAATGTCTCCTAGGAAGGAAGAAAGAGTAGAAGGGATCTGTGAAGGAAACAGTCACCAAAACAGTACAACCAAGATCATCCAGTCTCATGGAAACCAAGAGAAGAGACTTTCAAGAAAACAAATAAAATTTGATAGTCTCACATGCTAGTTCACAGATGCTGAATTGTGAAAAGATCTTTAGATTTGTCAATTAACAGGTCTGTAGTGATCATCAAGAGTATTGTTTTAATAGTTATGATGCCCAAATCCAAGTTGTGAGAGTGAGGAAAGAGTAAGCAACCAATGCATAACATTCATTATAAAAGTTTTGCTAAAAAAGGAAGGAAAGAGTTAGGTGAAGTTTTTTTTTCAAGATATGGAAGATCTATGCATATTTGGAGAGAGAAAGGAAAGCAAAAAGAGTAATTGAGGAGAGTAAGTTCCCAAAGGGAAGGACATAAGACAGGGATGGGGAACCTATGACCTTGAGGTCACGTGTGGCCCTCTAGGTCCTCAAGTATAGCCCTTTGACTTAAGGGTTTGGTCTGGGAAATTTGGATTCAGTTAAATGGCTGTGCTTGAGGACCTATAGGGTCACATGTGGCCTCAAGGCCACAGGTTCCCCACCCCTTCTTTAAGGCACAGGTGGATGGAATAGAATGGTGAAAGGACAGGGCTAAGGGGATGATAAAGAATGAATATTAGGGAATTTGTACTTTGTGGTTTCCATTTATTTTCCTCTATAAAGTAGGTGGTAAAGTCTTCTGCCAAGAGAAAGACCTAATGAAGTACAAGAACATGAATCTCAGTAGTACTGCATTGCCTTATTGCATGGCTGATGTTGTAGACTGAGGTTTTAGAGTCTAAGAAATTGAGGAACTGAGGCTAAAGCATCTACTTGATCAATGATGTGGAAGTAAAGAAATATACAAAGGTGATGGCAGAAAACCAAATGTAAGAAATCAAGGAACTATGAAGCATGGGAATCTACATGACCAATATGTATGTGGAAATAGAGAAATGTATAAGGATGATGGGAGAAAAATCAAGTATAGGAGAAGAAGGTGAGTCAGGTGCTAAGATCAGGTAAGATGATGCAAATGGATACACGGAAGCAATAGTCAATAACGGTGAGGAGAGGGAGGAAGGCAGGGAAGGAGGGAGACAGGGAGAAGAGAAGAAGGAGAAGAAGGTCTTGAAGTGATGCTAGGGATTAAGGAGAAGGCTAAATCTTCCCTACTTCCCAATCTTTATCAACAATGTTTATTGAATTGTGTGGTTTGCTAGGAAAAGGGAAAAGATAAAGTAACTGTGGAAGGGGAATCAAGAGAAAGGCCATGTTATAGTTCAAGCAAAGAACCAGAAAACTTAACTGAAGAACAGGAGTTCTATAGGTCATAGCAGTGGAGGGAGTCAGGAGGTAAGAGGTTAGAGAGAAAGACACAAGTATCATGATGTGGGTGAGAACAAGACAGAAAAAGAAGCTGTGGGATATTTGCTTAGAACAACAAGCTTGGTCAGGGTATTTACACACCTCAAAAATGAAAGTACATTATAAGGTCATTGTAATAGGTTTAATACTTCAAAAAAGCTATAATTTTGGATGTGTAGGTACTTCCTCCTCCTGTACTGTGTGAATAGTTCCATTGCCTAATAGTCAACATCCTGGTTATAAATCCCTCCAATCTTAACCAAGGGCGTTCCTCAGAAAACATTTACACATAGTCCTGTTAGACCTGTATTCAAAGGTTCTCTACATGGTCATGCAAAGAGCTGCTTACATTCTGTACCTTGACCCTTAAGAATCCCAGACCATCTCCTTACAAAGATGCTGCCGACGTCAGACTCCAGTGGAAGCTGTTCTACTATCTGCTCAAGTGAAATGCAATTGTAAAAATACATCTGCCATAAACATAACACATTCACTCCAAGACTAGCTTAGGTGATTTTTATTATGTGGTTCTATATGACCTGTATCTATCAATCAATTGGTGGATAAATAAAAACAACTAGTATTTATTAGCTATTTAAGGTTTGTAAAGCACTTTAGATAAAGTTTACAGATGAGGAAACTGAAGATGCAAGGTTAAATGACTTGCCTAGGTTCATACAGTTAGTAAGTGTTTAAAGTAAGATTTGAACACCAGTCTTCCAAATCCAGCCCTCTACCCAGTGTTCCACCTTTGAAACACAAAAGTAACTTCCCATCTCCTTTATCTCCCACAGAAGCCTCAGTTTTCTAATTTGGAAGAAGAAAAGTAATCAATAAATTTGATTTAAAACCACTGGGGGTGGGGAGGAGAGAAGAGAAATGCTGGATAGAAATGGTAATATGTTAATCTCACATACCAGGCTGTCATCTCCTGGAATTATCTCAGATAGATATTCACTGTAGAATCACCTGGACATTCCTTAAACAAGGAAAGAAAGTTGGAAAGTGGGAATTAGAGAGGGAAGGGAATTATTGAAATGTTTCTTTGAGTGCAAAAGTGGAACACTATGTGTAGACATCTTGCAACTGAAAAAGAATTGAGATTATTTCATAAAAGTGGCTTGAAGAGAATGCTTTGTTTTTTACATATTTTAGAATTCAAAGTTTGAAGTGAGAAAATTAGGGGAGGTTTCTTTTTTTCTTGGCTTCTGAAGGGTAAGAAATGTATAGATCTTGAACAGAGTAGTTAAGGGATTACATACCGCCCGATCACCGCCTTGGAAGGTATAAATGTGTCAGATTTATCCATTTTCTTACTTCCCTCCAAAGAGAGTAGGTTTATGATTCATTTCAACCTCGTGTTTCACTGAGAACAGCCAACTATGATTCTGGACTCCCTTGGCTAGTGTCATTGAACCAGCCAGCCTAGCAGTGAAAGGTGAAGCATTAAGTAGACAACTCTATATTTTCCTGCTTTCTTGAACAGAAACTGAAGTTTTCCTTTCTTTTTGCCATATTAGGTTTGCACACTCACCAGAGAAGACAATCGGGAAATTGGGAGAACACCCGAGGATGAGCAGCTCCATGTTCTGCCCTTGTACAAAGTCTCTAACATGGATGAGTTTGGCAGTGTGGAAGCCCAGGAGGAAAAAAAGAGGAATGGATCTATCCAGGTGCTTAGCTCCTTTCGGCGCAAAGTCAGAATGTTGGCAGAGCCTGCTAAGACGTGCCGGCAGAGGAAACTGGAAGCCAAGAAAGCTGTGGCTGAAAGGCTCTCCTCCTTAGAGAGCAACTCCAGTAAGAATGAAAAAGAGAAGTCAGCTTCTGGGCGTCAAAAGCAAGCCAGCTCAGAGACTACAAACCATGCTAAACAACTGGCGGGTAAGCTCAGTTTGAGATACTGAAGATGTTTATGGTAGAGCTTGGAGCGGGGGGACCTGGGGAAAGAGCACAGAGTACAGTTTATATTGAATGGAACATCTGCTAATCTTATTTTCCATGGCACAATCCCCAAAGGTAGGGTAAGGCTCTGTCATTGGGCATTTCCATCTGAATGGCCATGATTCATAAGGATCTGAATGTGGTCTACATAAAAGTTAAGGTTACCCATGGCAGAGTGAGAAAAGACCAGTTGAGTTGGCCATTAGGAAATCACCAGTGATCTTCAAGAGCATTTTTTCAGTAGTTATGAAGACCAAATGAAATAACGAATGAACGAATCACATTCATCTGAATAATTCTACTAAGAAAAGGAAAGAGGGCTTTTTAATGGAGGTAGAAGCTCTCTGCATTGCATCTCTACCATTTTCCTGGCCTTTTCTATAGGATCAAATATTTAAAGCTAAGCAGGACAATATAGTACAATCTCCTGCTTTTACAGATTAGGAATCTGGGGCCTAGAATAGCTAAGTGATTTGAACTCAGATCTTCTGCCTGCAAAGTCAGAGCCCTTCCCTTGTGTCAAACTGCTTCTGGGAGGTGATACAATGCTGGACTTAGTGTCAGGAAGACCTAAGTTCAAATCTTGCCTCAGACACTTACTAGCTGTGTGTCTCTAAGTAAGTTATTTAACTTCTCAGTGCCTCAGTGTCTTCTGTAAAATAACAGGCATCTACCTTCCAGGGTTATTGTGAGGATAAAGCCCTTTGCAAACTTAAAGTACCACCTTAATGCTATCATCATTATAATAAATTATATTCTTGGCTACAGTTAAATTGTTTAGAATGTATAATGACGATTTTAAAGGTTCACTCAAATATACAGAATGGAAAAAATGGGGAGAGAGGGAAAGAGCGATAGACCATCCAAGAACTGATATGATGCAAGAATAGAAGAGACAGTAAATACCCAAAAAAGAGAATTCATTGCTTCCTCTATTTGTTAGATATCAAATATCACACTAGAGGTGATACAAAGGAAAAATCTCTTTTCTGTTATGAGTTTACAGTCTAGCTAGAGAGAGAGCAACTTCATGTGCAAAACAACCAATTAACAATGCATGACAGTATGTGAGTAACTAAAAGTGAATGCTACGTTTGGTAAAATACTGGGTGCCCTCCTTCATGCCAATGCTACCTACATCTGCTTTCATCAGCTGTTTTATCATATAGGCTAATTAGTCATCATGGGCTGATTGGCGCAGTCATCCAGGGACAAGAAACATATGAATGATGGAAGGTGATGGAAGAACAGCAATAATGTTGGTTTTGGACATGTTGAGTTTAAGATGACTAGAGATATTCAACTGTAGATGGTCACGAAGCACTGGGAGATGTGAGGACTAGAGTTTGGATAATATGAAGAGATCATGGAAGCTCTAGTATGAATTTACCAAGATAAAAGCCTAGAGTGGGTGAATCAAGAACCAAGATTTGAACTTTAGGGAATGCCTACAGTAAGACAGGAAGCTGAAGAAGGATGGGGTTCCAGCCCAAGAGTATTCAGTTAGTAGGAAAGTCACAACAGCACATTAGCTCAGGTTCTTCCCTCTGGTGAAGTAAATTTCTCTTTAAGTGTGGCTAAAGTAGCAGTCCTAGGGTCTATCAGTGTTAGGAAACCACAACTATAACCTGGGTCTGTGGTCTGGACCAAATTATCTAAGTATAGTCCCTCAACCACAGCTTCTGACCAAAGCCATCATTTTAGATCTCTCTGGACTCATCTCAAACACCAGAATAATTGCCCACCATTGTTATGAAAACAAGCATTTATCTATTAATTCCTGAACCTAACAAACACGGACTAAATATATGAACCTTTAAAAAAAATTCAGTGATAATATTTGTCTTGGTGGTAACCAATTAGAAGTAGCAGGGGCAGGTAGAAATGGGTAGAATTATGTCCTTGTGTCTGATCATCATGTTGTAGGATCAAAGGGCAGGACCTGAGGGATCATATAGTTCAACTCCTTTATTTTACAAATGAAGAAACTAAGGTACAGGGAAATGAAATGACTTACTCCAGATTTCACAGGAAACAAATAGCAGAGCCCCAAGACTTAATAAATAATATCAGTAATAAAAGAGCTCTGAAGTTTGCAAAGTACTTATCTCATTTTATCATCACAACAAACCTAGGAGGTAGTTGAGGAAACTGTTAAATGACTTGCTCAGGACTATACACTCAATAAAGGTGTCCGAGGCTGGATTTGAATTCAGGTCTTCCTGATTCCAAGTCTAACACTCTATCCATTGTATTCCATCATTGTCTCTGATTCCAAATACAATATGCATTCCTGTCTCTGTGTGAATTTATGATCTTAATTGTTAGCATATAACTGTGAATCCTTAATATTTGCCCACTACAAAAACATTGTCGGGCTTAACTAATTTTGGTTTTGTCTCTTTAAATTTAGAGATCTCTTGGGAAATGTTTACTCTACTTGACAGTTGGAAGCAGAATTGTAGGCATGTATTCTATTCTAAGGTAGGAAGGGAAGACCTTGTGCCTTCCTTTCTGAGTATGTCATCAACATCAGTTTTCATTAATTATAATATCCCATTGGCCAATTTGATAGCCCAGCCAGTCAGTGACAAGAGACACAGAAATAATGGAAATCTATAGATTCTCTCCCATCTTCTCCCTTCCTTTTGCTGGAATAACACCAGTAGAAAGTTCCAGAAGCAGTAGGATGCAAAGCCTTGAAACCCTGGAACACCAGTTGATATCACCCAGTCTTTAGGCTGTTGCTTAATGCCTCACCAGTCACCTTGTAGGTAACTGCCAGAGTGGGATTTCCCAGTATTTGTGAGCCAGTCATCCCCAAACGTGGCAATGTCTCAGTGCAACGTTAGGCTTGACTTGGAAGCAAAGTTTATCATCATCAACGCATTAACAATGATAATGGCCATCATATATAGCATTTTAAAGATTACAAAGCTTCTACATATCACACAGCTAAGTGTCTGAGACAAGATTTGAACTCAAGAAGCTGAGTCTTTCTAATTCCAGGCCCAGAACCTTAGCCACTGCACCACCTAACTGTCCCTACTCTACTATAACTATAGGGATGATGCCACTGGAAACAAGATCACCTGATGTGCCATCCAAAACTTCTACAAAGTTTCTTCATTTGATTCTCGCAACCAAAATACTGGCACTGTTATCAACCTGTTAGAAAGAGTTAAATGTGTGAATTCAATTAATCCCATTTCTTAAGGTCCTTAATTGGCCTCTTTCATGGAACCCTAAATGTATGTGTGTATATGCATCCATGTGTGTATAGGGGTATATATACATATCTATGTGTGTGTGTGTGTGTATACACACACTCTCAAACTATATACACACACTCACTCCTGCTCTTAGGCTTAGCAGAAAAGAGACCACATGACTTATCTTACAAAAACAGGAGTTTAATAAAAATTGATTGACTGGTCTAACTTCAAGGCAAAATTTCTTCCTATATCTCCTTTAGTTGAGTTGTAAGGGACTTGCTTTTTATAGCAACTGTCCTTTAATTCTTTTTGTTTGAATAATAATCCTAAAGGCTGCTAAAATCACCCCTTTCACTTGCATTAAATTCACATGACATTTTTTTTAAGTTTGGTCATGAAAAGGAAGTGAGGGTTTCTGAAAGTTTCACTTACAATACTGAGAGTTTCACATGTAGGCACAGGCTACTTTCCAATTTCCCCAAAGTCCATTAAGAAAACAGAATTTGCCCTTTTGATTTCAGAAACTTTCTTTGTGGTGCCTTTTAGCTCTAAATCTGTGACCCTAAAGAGAAGGCCAATAAGAGATTTTGGATGGTGAGATGACAGTCATTACCACCTTCAATTAAAAAAGTTTACTCTTCTCCTTTGGTGTTTTTCAGTCATTTTTCAGTTGTGTCCAATTCTTCATGATTCCATTTGGGTTTTCTTGACAAAAATGCTGGAGTGATTTGCCATTTCCTTCTCCTGCTCATTTGATAGATAAGGAAAATGAGGCAAGCAGGGTTAAGTGACTTGCCCAGGGTCACACAGCTAAGTGTCTGAGATATGATTTGAACTCAAGAAGCTGAGTCTTTCTAACTCCAGGCTCAGAACCTTATCCACTGTACAACCTGTCTGTACTTTACTATAACTGTAGGGATTATGCCACTGGAAATAAGATCACCTGATGTGCCATAAACATGATTTCTCTTTTTCTCCTACCAGCACCCGAGTACCCAATGTCATGTTGCTTTCTGTTCCTACAACTCAGTTTTCTTTAAATAAAAAAAACTCTAATCTTTAATGAAAAAGTAGAAAACCCTGTTATTTGCAGCAAAAAAGTAGAGACACCATGGATCTTTTTTTCTACTCCTATATAGATGTTCACTAACCTGCTTATAAGTTCTACTTAATAGTACTTGATATCTGGATAGGCATTTAAAGTTTATAAATTGACTTCGTGTACCTAAGGTCATTTGAGGATTTCAGAACCCTCTGAGCTGAGGCAAAACAGAGGACATTCCTATTTTACACCTGAGGAAATAGAGATTGGGAGAAGCTCAATAATTTGCCCAAGGTCACACAAGTGGTGGAGCTAGGACTTCTCTCAGATCGAGAGTTCTTTCTTTCCACTATATCACCCATCCTACAACATTAGTATTAAGTTGGGGTTGGGGAAAGGACACAGTGAAGATTAATGATAGCTTTAAAATGAGAAGTACAAACTGACTGTTTGACTCCACAAGCCATGAGCAATCATCTATTTCATTAATCATAGTCTCTCCTCAGATTTATTGCTATCTGAACCCTAAAATTCTAAAAAGTAAATTTAGAGAACAGTTATCACACTATGGCTTTGAAAGTATTCGTTTTCTCCTCAGAGTACCATGTGTCATTGTATAAGCATCTCTTCTCCCAATTAAATTTCATCACATGCTCTCCTAGCTGAAAAGTCTAGTTACAGAAAAGCAAAGTTCCTGCTAAAGTCTGTGGACAGAGTTAGTCAAGGGTAAACAATGGTTACCCTTGACTGACAATGAAATAGATGCTAAATACCAGGGAGGTGCTACTTAGGCTCCCTTCTATTGCTCTTGTTTTCAAAGTTGATCTTTAATCTATTTTCCAGAATATGCCATAGTGGTACAGATTTATCATGCTTATTTCTAACACCTGCATGATAGCAAGGCATCAGAACATAACCTTAAATCAGAAGACCTTAACCTTTTGGGGGCCTTGGACTCCTTTGGCACTCTGATTAAATCTCTGGATCCTCTCTCAGGATAATATTTTTCAATGCATAAAATAAAATATACAGGAGTACAAGGAAACCAATTACAGTGAATATAGTTGTAATCTTTTTTTTTTCCGTCTGAGCTCACAGATCTCCCCTCCCAAAACATGGAGTCCATAAAGCTCAGGTTAAGAATGCCTTCTTTAAACAGTCTCTGTCATATGGGTCATTGGTCTAAACCAAAAGTGTCAAAGGTGGTACCTACAGGTAGCATGCAGACACAATCCTCTTGATTGTGGCTTAAACCAAATTAAAATGTAATTGGGGAATATTTAATAAGATAAATGAAAACATAATAAAACATAGATAATATTACATTTGAAAACAAAGTCAATATGTGACCCATATAGATTTTTATGTATGGTTTAGTGAGTGTTGCTTCCATTTGAGTTTGATACCATGGGCCTAGAGTATGGTTCTCACACAGATTTAACGTTTCATTCAGTCTTTATAAAGTAACATTTAAACACATCGATCTTTTTGTGTCCCCTCTCTACCTACAGATCTTTTACGACTTTCAGGATCTTCAATACAACAGCAGCAGCAGCAGCAGCAGCTGACAAATAACTCTCAGTCAACTTCTGTCAATGCTTATGCTACTTCAGGCCCCCCGAATCTTTATATGAGGTGTCCCAACTCTGTTACTCCTTATCCAAGTTCTTCTCACCCTTCAGACCTTTATAGTGGGGCCAACTCTATGAATCTCTATACCACCTCATCCCAGGCTGCAGGTGCTTATCTGAATTCTTCCAATCCCATGAATCCCTATGCAGGGTCTCTGAATCAGAATAATCAATATCCATCTTACCAATGCAATGGAAACATGCCTATGGATAACTGCTCTGCCTATTTGGGCTCCTATCCTGCCCAGGCTCAATCAATGGATCTATACAGGTATCAGAGCCAAGACCCTTTATCTAAACTAAATCTCCCACCTATTCATACATTATACCAGCAGAGGTTTGGAAATAGCCAGAGTTTTGGTGCCAAGTACTTGAATTATGGAAATCAAAATATGCAGGTGGATCCTTATAGTAGCTGTACCATTAGACCCAATGTACACCACATAGGGTCTTTTCCTCCCTACTCCATGCATGACATGGATGGCCATTTCATGGAACCTGCTTCAAGGTTACCACCCAATCTGAACCATCCAAACTTAGACTATACATCTATGAATAAAAATGGTGAACATCACCCACCTCCCCATTTAATTCATGACTACCATGGTGCTTCAGGTATATTCAGCAGTCCTCCTCATTCCTTCCATCTGCCAAGCAAAGAACATGAGATGCTTTCCCATACAGCTAATGGATTGTCTAAGATGCTTCCAGGTTTTAATCATGATAGGACTACTCCTGCTCAAGGAGGCTTAAACAAATTAAATGATGCTGATCATCTGGAAAAGCAGCCACAGGCACCAAGCCAGGGTCTGACCTCCACGCCAGAGGACAATGATGATGTCTGGTCAGACAGTGAGCACAGTTTTCTGGATCCTGACATCGGCGGAGTGGCAGTGGCTCCAACTCATGGGTCAATTCTCATTGAATGTGCAAAACGGGAGCTCCATGCAACCACGCCCTTAAAGAATCCAAACAGAAACCACCCCACCAGGATATCTCTTGTGTTCTACCAGCATAAGAGCATGAATGAACCAAAACATGGCCTGGCTCTGTGGGAAGCCAAAATGGCAGAGAAAGCACGGGAGAAGGAGGAAGAGTGTGAAAAGTATGGCCCAGACCACGTCCCTCAGAAAACCTATGGTAAGAAAACAAAACGGGAGCCTGTGGAGCTTCATGAACCTTCAGAACCAACCTACTTACGTTTTATCAAGTCTCTTGCCCAAAGGACAATGTCTATCACCACAAACTCCACAGTAACTACATCTCCATATGCCTTTACACGGGTCACAGGGCCTTACAACAGATATATATGATGTCACACCCTCTGTTGGTTACCTCATTTTTAAAAATGACCACCAACTGGTCAGTGGGGAAGAGTTCTCATTTTGGTGGGGGCAGGGGGGGAAACAGATACCGTATTTATGTTCAACATGGTGGAATGACCTCAGTACACCAGCAAAAAAAAAAAAAATGAGGTAGTCTTTACCATGGCACTTAATTTTCACTGACTAGTAATAGGTGGTCACAGATGCCAGGTAGGAAATGAGACCAAAGCATTCTATGCAAGAAAAAGGAGTGGGAGGGGCGGAAGTGTTTCACAATTTACATTTTGAAAACATTGGTTCTATTAATGGATGAGATAATATGTAAATGTGAATTTTCCTTACAACTCTGCACATCTGTGACCACTTTTAATAATACCAAGTTTGCATAGTCATGGAACAAGAGTCAAACAAATGCTATAGTGTTACAGTAGGAATCATAAAATACCATCTGGTGCTGAATATACGATGTACTGAAAGACTGGAATTATGGGTTTTTAACATGCAGTTTTTACTGTAAACGTAATATTAGCTTTTATTTATCAAAACAGATACACAGAACATGAAATGAATAGGCAGCAAACACTGAATTTGTTTGGATATCCTAAAATATGGTGCTAAGAAAATGGTGTCTTTAATATGGACATTGAACATTTATTGCCTTTATAAGAGTCAAAATGTTAACAGTGTACTCAAATGCCTTTGAATGACAGGGGCACCTTTTCATCCAAGTTTTTATCCTAGTTAATGTATTCTTACACAAGTTTTTGAAAATGTGGAAATTTTAAAGGCCTCTGGATTTTGCTCATCCAGTGAAGTCCTCATTAGGACAATAAGCATATCGATGTACATATATATATACACATATGTATATATATATATAGATGTATATATATATATACACATACTATGTATATGTGCACATATACATGCACATTCATGTATATGTATAAATATTTTTAATGGTGTTTTAGAAGCACTTTGTCTACCTAAGCTTTGACAACTTGAACAATGCTAAGGTACTGAGACATTTGAAATGAAAACGTTTACTTTAATTTTAAAATGTAAAGTGATTTTTTTTAAAGAAAGAAGTTTTTAAATATATATATATATATATTTTTCATTTTTAGCCATACATCTGCTGGTGGGCTACATATCCATTATAATGCAGCCAGTTACAACTGAAACGGGGCTTACTGGATTCAAGGGAATACTTTTAGTACACAAAACACATGTTTTCTGGTGCTCATTTCACTGCTATACTGTAAACCCATTTTATACAATTGTTATGATAAGTTCATTTCTCAAATGTGGATGGTCTGAAGACAGATTTTCTACTAATGGCAGGTGACAATTAGCTGCAAACTGCAGATTCCATGTCTGTAGTTAGCTTGGACCTATGCCATTTCCTGGCTCCCTCAGTTCTTAGAAAATGGGAAAGACAGCCTGCTTTGTCTTGATAATTGTGTGCATCGCGATATATATCCTCTCTTGGTGTTAAATGTCCTCTTGAAGCAGGAAGACTAAGCAGGCTGATGCCTACACAACATGATAAAACAGGGTTAGTTCTGTGTGATTCTGTTGATTAAAAAGGAACAAAAAACAGGCAGCTGGTTTGCTGTGGTGGTTTTAAGTCAATAATTTGTATTAAAAAAAAGAAGCAAAAGAGTTGTATAGTAAATTAAATTGTAAACGAAACTTTTTTAACACAATGCTTTAGTATTTTAGTACTGTAAAAATTAAAATATATTAAATATATATTATATATATATATATTTGGGTTTGAAAGTGAATTCACATCACGACGGTGCTACTCAACCTGCTACAAATAAATCATAATGTGAGCTAAGAGTACATGAAAGGTTTGAGTAATGTTCCTACTTGTCATATACCTCAACACTAGCTTGGCAATAGGAAAATGAGAGTGAAAGTTTATAACATTGTATACCATCTTTTTTTTTTTAATTTTGTTTCCAACAGTCTTTTTTTAATAAAATTTTTAAAACATACCTTTTTTCTCAATACTTGATATCTTAGCAAGTATAACTTGAAATTTCAATCTTTTTTCATTCTAAAACTTCAGGGATATTTCAACTCGTTCTTACTCCAACACGTCAACTGTGTGTATGTAAAGCTGTTGTAGGTTAATAAATATATTCTTTTTTTTTTTTCAGGGATTTCACCCTTCTATTTTGAATCCCTCCTCTAATTTTCCTGTAAATGTATTAATGTAACTACAACTAATTTTGTAAATTTTTTTGACTTTTTATTGTAATAAAAAGTGTTTCTTTACAGGTTAGGGAATGTTTTGACTGTTTTGAGCAGAAAAAAACATACATGAAAGTAGAATGCACTGAGATAATAAAGGGAAAAATGTAAGGCAGGGGTTTGGCAAGTGGCCATTTTACCAGAGTTTCCCAACTCTCTAAATAAGGTTTTTATGATACTGTAATAAACAAAGGTACAGACAGTTTAAGGGCTTCCCTAAACATGCAAACCACCATCACCTAGATATATGTTGTGCAATATACTGTATAATTAAGTTTTGGTCTAAAAAATGTCTGACTAGCAGGATTTCAATGAATTCTTAATCAAAGGAAGCCTTTGGGTTTTATTGGTTGAATATTTATAATACGGCTCTTTGCCGTTTTTAAAAAAAATTCTCACATTTGTGGTTATGTCCACCATAATGCAAACATTTCAGAAATGTTTGATTTGCATTTTTATATCAAACCAAAAGTTTTTTGTTTTTAGGTTTTAAAATTATCATGGTAGTATTAACCTGATTAATTATTTTTTAAATGGCTGGTTTGGAGTCTGTACAGTAATCATGTCACTCATGGTGAATATTTGTTTTTTTAGGTTACACATCATCATTTGCCAAACTGCTGGTGGACAACAGCAGTAAGCTTACTTGGGGGGGGAGGGAAATGGGGGAATTCAATTTTTATTGTAAATATAGACCTGTAATTTTGGTGTACAGAACCCTGCCTCAATTAGAATGAATGGAAAGCAGACATAAATTGCTTGTATAGGATTATCAGGTTGACTATAGCCATACTTGAAAATGCTTCTGAGTGGTGTCAACTTTACTTGAATGAATTTTTTTCATCTTGATTGACGCACAGTGATGTATAGTCACTCCTAAAGCTAGTGGTTAACTTGTGTAGGACGTTTTTGCAGTTTGACACTAAGCAAATGAACTGTGTGCATTTTCTATGCTTTATTGTTCTATTTTTCCCCTCTTTGGTTTCATTTCATTTTCATGAGATGTTTGGTTTGTCTACAAATAAAAAATCTGAAGTTGGTTATAAATACTGTAAGTATTGTAATGTAATGAATGCAGGTTATTTGAAAGCTGTTTATTATTATATCATTCCTGATAACGCTATGTGAGTGTTTTTAATAAAATTTATATTTATTTAATGCACTCTAAGTATGACTTGCTCAAGCCTCTTTTTCCTGTTTGACAACCATTGGGAGAGGAGGAAGGAAATCATTCCTTACAGCCCCTTTAGATGGTTAGATTTTTAAGTACAGAATTTAAGAAATAACCAAGATAATTTAGGCTCTTTCTACCACTCTCTTGATCTGCCTCCCCCCAATAAAAAAATAATTTGCATCTTTGTCCAAAAAAGGCCAACACTTTAAAAAAAAAAATCCAAAAAATGTGACTATTCACGTAAATGGTGTATATTTAAATAATATAAGAGGCTATAGCTAGTGAATGATGACTCTCTGGGGCTCTCTGGTTCTTGTTATCTCCAGCCTAAGTAGCATTAGGCAGATCTGCTAGGAGAGAAATGCCTCCTTAAACAAAGCATTGGACTTCATGGGTTTAAAATACCTATTTCTATTTCAGTCCGTCTGTTCTCTGAATTCTGGAGACAACATACAGAAAGTCTCTCTCTCCCCATCATGTCTCTACATGCACTGGTTTGTCTTCCTTTGACAAGGAAAGTAGACTAAAATCTGATTATAAAGGGGTGGAGAGATCCAAAAGAGAACACCAATTTGGATGCCATTCTCCTTTCACCTAGGACTTCTCAGATCTTGGGGCTAAATATACTCATTTTTCCCTCTCCCCCCCCTCTCCCTCCCCTCACTACTCCTTCCTCTCTGGGAATCTCTCACTTGTTTCTAGCACACAGAGCTCTCTCCCACAGAAAGGCTCCACACAAGTATCCAAGAGTCATTAAGAGTGGTTATTGTTTATGTGAGTTTCCCACCCCATTCTTTGGCAAGGAAATGGTTCTCATCAAGAAGAGAGAGAATTCCCAGCCCCACCCTCCCCCAGTCTCCCCTTAGCCTTCCAGTCTTCCCTGACGAGGGCAGACTTTGGTTTAAATACCCCAAGCCTCCAGGACTTGTAGACAGACTCAGGAGGGCTGCTTCTAGGACCCAGCTTCAAGCTGATAGCATCAAGAGTATCGACAGTTTCCTCCATAGCCATTAAAAAGCCAGGAAGCCAGGATCTAATTATTTTTCCTTTTCTTTTCTCCTTCTTCAAACCTCTGGGCACACTGTCAACCCTCATTACAGCATCCATCATGTGTCTGCTCCTTTAGAGTGTTCCCTCTCTGCACATTTACATGTCTCAGGTGCCTGGGGCCAGGAGATTTAAGACTCTCTGAGCTCTCCCCTGTGCCCTCCTGGCCCCCTTGTCACGTTCCCCAATGGGGAAGGCTGGGGATACCATCTTATTGTGAGCAGAGGTCTGAGAGAGTGCAGGTGGACTCGAATGCTAGAGACAGCTGGAAGTAACAGATGAGCCAGTGTGAGCAAAGCTTTATTGGTACCTGGGCTTTTCTGCAAATAATTGCCAAGAATGAACCTATTCAGGCAAGCATGCCTGCGCACAGATGTCTTCTTACACTGCTACTTGCCTCCTTTCCCAGGCACACTGTCTTCTTTTTCTATTCCCCTTCATAGCATTAGTTGAAGTTAGAGGCACACTGTGACCGCCATTCTTAATGAGTATTTGAAAACATTTGCCTTTCTTTGCATTCCTTGTATTCAGCATAATGCCTACCACACACAGTAGGTGCTTAATAATTGGTTATTGCCTAAGTGACTGAAACCAGTTTCATACGTCTTTGGGTACTAGATCAAAGTGGAAGGGTTCTTGGAGGCTATCTAATTAATATAACCCCCTCAGACTAAGAGAACTTAAAATGATGGACCATAAGATCACAGATTCAGAACTATTCATCCAATCCTCAGATGAGTAAAACGAGGGTCATGGAAGCTGTGACTTAGCCTCAGTGGCAGTATTTGAACCCAGGTCTTCTGATTTCCTAGTGTATGGCTCTTTCCACTGTATCTTCAGGGATAAGTAAGCCTAAGGAACTGTCGTCCTTAGTGGTCAACGTAAGAAACAGTAACCGGTCTATCAGGCTAGGTCTCTTCCCCGCCTCCTGCACCCAGCACAATGTCTGACACATAGCAGTTATTTGATACAGGCTGGATTGATCAATTCAGCCCTGAATGACTGGGGTTATTCCCATTGTCCTCCATTAAAATTTTTCATTCCTCATCCCATGGAGTTGCAAGGTTTAGTGACATAATGTTCACTTACCAAATGTTTTGGCTAAATAAATAATGAGCCACCATAGTTTTGCTCTGACTGTAAATCTGGCCTAATATGAACCCATTGATGTAGTAACTCATGCCTTGTCGATTTACCAAGAATACTCATTTCTTTTTGATTACAATGGAGGAAACTATCTGTGTAGTGTTT
Organism: Potorous gilbertii; assembly: GCA_028658325.1. Classification (NCBI taxonomy): domain Eukaryota; kingdom Metazoa; phylum Chordata; class Mammalia; order Diprotodontia; family Potoroidae; genus Potorous; species Potorous gilbertii. The sequence goes on along the minus strand of JAQQSK010001733.1, from coordinate 38,144 downwards.
TCAGTGATCCAAACTGCGGTCCACTGTAGGAGCCCATTTCTTTAATGCCAGCATTCTGCTGGTCTGGAGAGAGGGACTGGACCTGGGGCCTCACTGGTATAGGGAACTCCTTCCACAATAACAACAGTGAAAAAACAGCTAGAACTATCTTGTCATGTGCGTGTTAAGCACTTTACAATTAGCTCATGTGATCCTTACAACAACCCTAGGAGATGGGTGCTACTATAATTCTCAGTTTGTTGTTCAGTTATTTCAGTTGGGTCCAACTCTTGGTGACTCCATATGGGGTTTTTTTGGCAAAGATACTTGAGTGGTTTGCCATTTTCATCTCCAGCAGATTAAGGCAAACAGAGGTTAAGTGACTTTGTCCTGGGTCACATGGTTTCTAAGGCCACATTCAAACTCAGGTCTTCCTCACTCCAGGTTCAATGCTCTATCCACTGAGCCACCTAGCTGCCTTGGTTTCCATTTTACAGGTGAAGAAACTGAGGCAGGCAGAGGTTGAGTGACTTGCCCAGGGTCATATAGCTAGTATCTGAACCTACATCTTCCTATCTCCAAGTCCTGCACTCTGTCCACCTTACCACCTAGCTGCCTCTATCAATGCAGATTAGTGACTCTGTAACTTGTCTTAGAGAGTTGACTGAACGATAAGAGGTTCATGACTTATCCAAGAGCACACAGCTAGTGTTTCTGAGGTAGAACTTTAATCCAGGTCTTCTGGGCTTTGAAGAGTGGTTCTATTGACTACCCCACACTGCCCCTCTCTCCCATTGATATAGAAGACTGCAAAAAAAAAAAATGGAACACTTTAATTCCAAAAGAATGGAAATTACAAATAATACAAAGAGCAGAGAAGGAAAGTATAGTAAGCTTAAAAAGACTACATCTCATTCCTAATGAGGATGGCAGTGTGGCAAAAGACTGTCAAGGATTTGACTGATAAATGCGTCACATGGCAAGAAATCAGGACAACAAATGGGCCAAGGAGGAAGCTAGACTCAAGAAGATAGTCCTTAGGTGGATCCTCCAGCAAAGCATAGAGTGGCAAGTCACCCAAGACCTTACTCTATGTTATCATGACACAGTATGGTATATACAGTTATGGCTTTTAAGGATGACAAAGTGCTTTCTTCATGGAACTATGAGGTGGGTAGTATAATTTTCATCATTTATTACAGATGAACAAATAGGCTCAAAGCAGTTAAATTGCCTATTTATGGTCACACAGCTAGTAGCTAGAAAGCATCAGTGCAGGGATTTAAACCTAAATGTTTTGGGCATCTAGGTGTACACTGGATAGAGTGCCAGGTCTAGACTCAGAAAGACTCATCTTCCTGGGTTTAGACACTTATTAGCTGTGTAATCCTGGACAAGTCACTTAACTGTTTGCCTTAGTTTTCTCTTCTGTAAAATGAGCTGGAGAAGGAAATTGAAAACCGCTCTAGGATTTCTGCCAAGAAAACCCTAAATGGGGTCATGAAGAGTCAGACACAACTGAACAACAACAATTTTGACTCCAAATGTAGCATCCATTCCACTTATTTGTTTTTCCCCTTCTTCCTCAAAAAAAAAAGATTGAGAATGTAGATAGCTTTCAGATACTTCTAGTAGGTAGAAGCCATTGGATTTAGCACCTAATTTGCTAGAAGAGTTAAAATGGAAAGCTAGCAGATGTGGTCACCTTCACTCCCCCCAGCCTAAGCTATAGCCCAAGTTGTCAACCCAGCTCTGACCAGATCTCTCCCCTGGCAACAGTGGCATCTCCAGTAGAAGTCTCATGGTATTCTGGGGTCTCCAAACCTATGAACCAGAGGGTCTTTCTCTCCTACCCACTGGACTTTGTATCCTAAGTTTAAAGCGTTGATTGAAAGGCACCACCATGTTATTGTTGTCTATCAACAGAGCTATTACTTTTGACTCCACACACCATACTTAAGGTACTGATCCAAGTGAATTCACAGACCTACCACCATAATGAGGAAAACTTTCTTTTGGTTGTTACCTGTTTCCTGATAATTCTTATAGCAATGTGAAATGGCTTCCCTCTCATTGTAAATGGCTCTTTACTGGCACAGATGCACAATGAATGACAATATCTTTGAGTAACCTAGGCTCATGGTCTGAACCTATGAAAGCTAGGATCTGAATTTCAACCCCACTTTGCATATTTAACTACCTATATAACCTTAGGTAAGTATCTTTGTCTTTTTGGACTGGTATAGTCCTGCTGTACAATGAAGGGAATTGGACAAGACAACCTTTAGAAGACACTCTTTTATCTCTAAATCTGGGACTCCATTCATAATCCCATACCTGATCAGTTGAACAGATAATTCAGTTGTTTTGGATACAGTCCCTAAAACAATTAGTCTAATCTTGATTCATGAAAATCTTGAGATTCCCAACCTACCCTCCTTCTCTCTCTCTCTTTCTCTCTCTCCTCTCTTCCTCCCTCTCTCTCCCTCTCTCTGTCTCTCTCATCTGCTCTATCTCCAGTACTGGGATATCTATGTCACAGAGAGCTTCTCTTTTCAGTGGGGTACAGTGGAAAGAGAGTTAACTTGAATTCCAAGTCCTGTGGGCAAACTGTTTAAACTTTCTGTGCCTCAGTTTCCTCATTCGTAAAATGAAGGGGTTATACTAGCTGGCACCAGAGGTCTCTTCAAGTTTTAAACCAGTGGTTGATGACCCTCTAACCTCTCAAGTCTCTATCTAGATAATTTTAACATCCCATTGTAAAGGATCTGGTACATGCTTTCTTCTCTCATAGACTTGCCCATGCACTCCAGGACAGAAAAGGGTATTCAGGCTCCTCCTACTGGCTAGATTTTGTAACTATTCCTGTCTTCTTTCCAGGTGTCCCAAGGAAGGCAATCTCCCACATTTGTCTTTAGTAAGATCTGGAAGAGCAAAACACACGTATTGACTAAGCTGGTGAAGTCCTTCTGAAAGAGAAGGGAGAAGGTGGTTCCCAGCAAAAGGGCTGAGCCGACTTTCTCCCCGTTCCCAGTTCTCCAAACTGCAGCTCAGACCACTCTGTTGCTAAGCACCCTGCTGTTGCCATGACGTCACTGTTTCCATAGTATTGAATGTATCTCAGGCCTGATAAAAACTGAGACTAGGAGGCTAAAAGAAGAACAAAGCCCCAGAATAGCTAAGAGAAGAAGAGAAACATGGGGCAATTGGGGGGAAATAATTAAGTTTTTATTCCCAGAAATTTAGGGTGATCTCATCTGTGTTTAATGTTCAGTGTTGTAGAAGTCATCATTTAGTTTCAGGCCCAAGATATAATCATACACATAAAGTATTTCCAGACTGTCTAGAAGGAGCAGGAAGGAACTTGAAGCATGTTTGGTTTCTATGGCATAAGTTAATCGTTGTTTTTGTTTTTTGTTTTTGTAATATAATTTATTTATTTTTCAGTTCTCAACATCCACTTCCATAAGAATTTGAATTCAAACTTTTCTCCCCATCTCTCACCACCCTCCACCCCAGGAAATTATGCACTCCACCCACCCCATCCTCCTCTCTGTCCTCCCTTCTATTACCCACGTTTCTTCCATTCCCCACACTTCTTCCATTCCCCTTCCCCTCTGTTTTCCCACAGGGCAAAATAGACTTCTATACTCCATTGCCTGTACAGCTTAATTTCCAATTGCATACTATAACAATTTCCAACACTCATTCCCAAAACTTTGAGTTCCATATTCTCTCCCTCCCTCCCCACCTACCTCACTGAGAAAACAAGCAATTCAATATAGGTCATACATGTGTAACAATGCAGAGCACTTCCACGACAGTCATTCTGTAAAAGACCAACCACAATTCCCCTCCATCCTATCCTGCCCTTAATTATTCCACTCTCTCCCCTGACCTGTCCTCCCACAACAGTGTTTGCCTCTGATAATCCCCTTCCCCAATCTGCTGTCCCTTCTACTGTCTTCCCTCTGCCATCTCTTTCCTGCCTTCCTGCAGGGTAAAATAGATTTCCATATCCAATTGAGTGTGTGCTATTCCCTCCTTAAACCAAATCCCATGAGAGTAAGGCTTAATTATTTCCTTTCATCTCCCCCCTCTTCCCTTCCATTGCAAAAGCTCTTTCTTCTTTGTTTTATGTGAGATGATTTGCTACATTATATTTCTCCCTTTCTCTTACTCCTAGTACATTCCATTCAACAGTAAATTTTATTATTTTTTTAGGTATTCTCCTTTCATATTCAGCTCACCCTGTGGCCTCTATGTATATGTATGTACGTATACATACCTACACATATATATGTATATATACATACACTTATACATTCATATACATATACATACCTACACATATATAATATACACATACATACATACCCATACACACACACACACACACACACACATATATATATACATATATACATATTTTTTTTCCTTCTAACTTCTACCCTAATACCGAAAAAGGTTTCATGAGTTACTAATGACATCTTTCCATATAGGAATATAAACAGTTCAACTTTAATAAATTCCTTAAGGCTTCTATTTCCTGTTTACCTTTTCATGTTTCTCTTGATTCTTGTATTGGAAGTCAAATTGTCTATTCAGCTCAGGTCTTTTCAACAAGAATGCTTGGAAGTCCTCTATTTCACTGAAATTCCATTTTTTTCCCCCTGAACTATTATACTCAGTTTTGATGGGTAGTTGAGGCTTGGTTTTAATCCTATCTCCTTTGACCTCTGGAATATCATATTCTAAGCCTTTCAATCCCTTGGTGTAGAAGCTGCTAAATCCTGTTATCCTGATTGTATTTCCACAGTCCTTGAATTGTTTTTGTTTCCTTGACTTGAGAACTCTGTAATTTAACTACAATATTCCTAGGAGTTTTCCTTTTGGGATCTATTTAAGGAGGTGATTGGTGGATTCTTTCTATTTCTATTTTGCCCTCTGGTTCTAGAATATCAGGGCATTTGTCCTTAATAATATCTTGGAAGATGATATCTAGGCCCTTTTTTTTTGATCATGGTTTTCAGGTAGATCAACAATTTTTAAATTATCTCTCCTGGATCTATTTTCTAGGTCAGTTGTTTTTCCAATGAGATATTTCACACAGTCTTCTATTTTTTCATTCTTTTGATTTTGTTTTATAATTTCTGGGTTTCCCATAAAGTCATTAGCTTCCATATGCTCCATTCTAATTTTTAAAGAAATATTTTCTTCAGTGAGTTTTTGAGTCTCCTTTTCCATTTGACTAATGCTACTTTTTACAGCATTCATCTCTTCATTGGATTTTTGGACATCTTTTGCCCATTGGGTTGGCCTATTTTTAAAGGTGTTACTTTCTTCAGCATTTTTTGGGGTTTCTTTTAGCAAGCTTTTGACTTGTTTTTCATGATTTTCTTTCATCACTCTCATTTCTCTTCCCAATTTTTCCTCCACCTCTCTTATTTGATTTTCAAAATCCTTTATGAGTTCTTCCATGGCCTAAGACCATTGCATATTTTGTTTTGGAGGTCTTGGATGTAGAAGCCTTGACTTTTATGTCTTCCTCTGATGGTATGCTTTGTTCTTTCTCATCTGAAAGGATGGAAGAAAACACCTATTCACCAAGAAAGTAACCTTCTATAGTCTCATTTTTTTCCCCTTTTTTGGGCATTTTCCCAGCCAGTTACTTGACTTTTGAGTCCTTTGTCCAGTGGAAGGTATACTTTAGGGACCTGTAAGTTCTCACTTCCTCCAAGGCGGCATAATCAAGGGAAAGGAGTTTACTCCTCTTCTGGCCTACACTCTAGTCGGTAAGCAACCACCAGCACTCTATTAGTATTCCCTCTCCAGAGCTTCCACCAGCTCTACCAGGCCAGTGCTTTTCTCACTCCAGGACTGCCACTCAGAACTGAGACCCAGATCAACTGCTCAATTCCCACAAGGTCTTTAGGCCAAGTGTTCCAAAAATGGACCCTGCTGCCACAGTGGCTGCCATCACCGGGGCTGGGGCCAGACCACACACCCCTGCCACCCAGGTGAAAGAGTTTTGTCACTGACCTTTGAAGCTGTCTTTGCCATTTGTGGGTTGAAAAATCTAGGAACTGAAGCTGCTGCCTGTGATTCTGAGCCTCGAGGCCTGTTCCACTCCTGTCTGTGCTGTGCAGCATGGCGGCCAAAGCTGGGCTGCGCTCCTCTCTGAACCAGGTGCAATAGACCTTTCCTGTTGGCCTTTCAGGCTGTATTGGGCTGGAAATCTCTTTCACTCTGTCATTTTGTGGCTTCTGTTGCTCTAGAATTTCTTTAGAGTCATTTTTTACAGGTATTTTATGGCCTATGTGGGGAGAACTACAGTAGGTCCATCTTTCTACTCTGCCATCTTCTTATTCATTGGTTTTAAAGCTGATTTCATGAGGGCATTACACAGGTTCCACTTTTGTAAGTTCACATTAGTTTGATTTACTCCAATAGCTCAGACTCTTTACTCTCTCTCATGGACTTTATGCACACACACACACACACACACATACACACACACATAGAGAAACAGAGAAGAGAGAGACAGAGACCCAGAGAGACAGAATGAGAGAGACAGAGCAAGACAGAGACCAAAACAGAGAGAAGGGGGGGGGGAGGATACAGTAGGAGAAGAGAGGAGAGAAGGAGAGAGATTGAGAGAGGGAGGGAAGGAGTGAGGAAGGGAGAGACAGAGGGAGAGAGACCAAGATAGGCACAGACAGACAGAGAGAGGGGGAAATGGATTAGCCACAGCTTCTAGAAAGGGCTTTAAAGGCCATCTAGTCCAACCCTTTCATTTCCTAATTTTAAAAATGAGGTAGCCAAAGTCCAAAGTCACATGGTTAGTTGAAGGCAGAGACAAGCTTCTATCCTAGGTTACTTGATTTCCAGTTTTGGGGTCTTTTTACTATAGCAATTGCCTCTCCCACAAAATGAAATACAAAATGAAGTAGTACAGAAAATCCTGGGTAATCTGGACAAGAAGAATTCTGATTTTATAATCATCTAATGTAGGCAAGGCTGAAATCTACCTTTGCAAAGATAGGATGGTGTACTGAACACCATGTTAGATTGACACAACTGTCTGTATGTTAATGAGCAGATCACATCATGTCTGAATCTCAGTTTCCTCATCTGTCAAATTACTTATTAGAAAAAAGAAATTAACTTGCAAAATAATAACTCATATTTGGATGGCACTAATGCAGTGTGCAAGTATGAGTTATTTAATAAATAGCATAAACAAGATTGGGAGAAGAGATATGGTTAACTTGTTTGCTATTATAAATATAACACATTAGTTATCAATATACAAATAGATGCTGCTAATTACAAATGAGTCTTAGCAATTCACTAAAACAAACCTGGCAGGTTCTCCTCTTAGAAATTAGCTATGTTTGTAGAGTGGAGTATGGAACCAGGAAAGCAAATCATGTAATAACAACAGTATAGAGAAAAAACAATTTTGAAAGGCTTGAGAACCCTGATCTAGGCAATGACCAACGATGCTCCCCACCTCCTGTCACAGGGGAAAGGGACTCAGGGAGCAAGAAGAGATATGTTTTGGATATGTCCAATGTAGAAATCTGTTGTGTTTTACATTACTTTTTTTTTTATAAATGTTTGGGCTTTTTCTTTTTTTTTTTCCTCTAGTGGGGGTGAAGGGAATAAATTTTTGTTAATTTTTAAAAAGGGAAAATTAAATTTAAAAAAAAGAAATTATCTGCATTTAAAAAATCACAGATTTAGACCAGGAAGAGATGTCAGAAGTCATTTAATCCAACTCCTCATTACATATAAGGCAGAGCAATCCCAGTAAATACAAGGGACTGACATGCACAAAGAGTCAGACATAACTGACTAACAGCATTCAATAGAAGTCTAGGGGAAACCTTAATGGATGTGAGTATGATACATAACCAGGACTAATATATTGAAAATTCTGGGAAGAAAACCAAAAGAAAGGCATAATTATATTCTCCAACATGAGGAACAGGAACATGTGGGGAAACTTAGACTTTATCTACCGGATGTCTCTGTGTCTGTGTGTGTGTGTCTCCCTCTCTTTCTCTCTTTTCCTCTCTCCCCCTGCAGAGGATGGTTCTCAAATAAGACTCAAGAACTGTTGTAAATCTTCACATGGGGAAGCCGTGAATTGGTAGCAGCTTGGGTCACCATATCTCCCACCTAAGGCCACAGTGTTGATTGTAAATGTGTCACCCTGAAGTTTCTTCTGTTGAGGTTTTGTATAATTTTTCCAGATCTTAAGTGAAGTGATATGTAGCACAAAAACAGCCTTGTGAACTTCAAAAAGTCAGAATACCTAGAGGTCAAGGACAGCAGCCCATGGCAGAGGTGATGGTAGCTACCTTGAATGAGCCAGCAGAGCCTTAAGGAGGAACCGAGCCATGAACCTGCTACTCTGCAAAGGGAGTGACTTGTCTGTTATCTGAGCTGTGTCCAAAAGTGGAACCAGTGGGAGGAATATTTGCAGCAACCATTTTTAATTTGAGCATACTGTCCCCATGGCCCTCTGTGGCAGAAAGGAGGGTTTACCCCAGTTCAGGAGAATGTTTTTGTACTCCTGTTCTTACCATATAATCTTAATAAATATTCCTTTTCAAAGACTTATGTATGTGCTTTGCTTTTCAATGATATTGAGATGTCATCTGGTTAAATGATAAAGAGGGAGATTGTCACTCACAAATGATACTGGAGCAATAGTGACAGGCAAGTAAGCAATAGCATTAGAACAATTGCCCCCAAGAACTCTGAGAAGGAAATGTGGCTGCCCTCTGGAGATCTGACTTGTTGATGGCAGGCAGAACTGAGCCTCATACAGATGAGAAAATTGAGTCCGAGAGAAATTAAGTGATTTGCCCATTGTCACACAAGCGGTAAGTTTATTTGAATTCAAGTATGGTAACTTCAAGTTCAGCACTCTCTACTCCATACTATGCTGCTTCCCTCCACTGCTTCATCTGTAAAAATAAAGCACTTAGATTAGTTGGCCAGTCATTTTTTTTCAGTCACGTCTAACTCTTTGTGATCCCATTTGGGGATTTCTTGACAAAGATACTTGAGTAGTTTCTCAGTTCCTTCTCCAGTTCATTTTACAAGTGAGGAAACTGAGATAAACAGTGGAATGACCTGCCCAGGGTCACACCGCTAGTGTCTGAGGCCAGATTTGAACTGAGGTAGGTCAATCTTTCTGACTCCAGGCCCAACACTCCGCATGTGTGTTCGTCCTTCATTGCCGAAGAAGACCATGCCATCAGAGAAACGATGACATGACTTGCACTTGAATCCAGTGATCAGATATTCATCAGGATGACTGGAGATGACCCAGGAGGAGGCAATTGGGGTTAAGTGCTTTGTACTCTATCCACTGCACCAACCTAGCTGCTCCTAAGACACTTGAATTAGATTACGTTAAGTTTCTTCTATTTTTAAAAGTTTCATGGGTCCATGAGAAAGGAAGATGTAGAAAATAAAAAAGGAAAAATGAATTTTTGGTGGAGGAGAGGAAGGCAGGGTTTGAAGGATAATAAGCTCATATTTCTAAAGTGTTTTGAGATTTACAAAATTCATCAAACCTCTCAGACTACAAAATATCATTATCTGATTTTACAGATAAGGTAACTGAGGGCAGAAAAGTAGAGATTTGTACAATATCACATAACTAGTAAGTGGCAGAGCTAGGGCTTATAATCATCAGACTAAGTATCAGTACTGCTGCCATCATGCCTTAAAGAAGAATGCAGGCTAGGTGTTTCCTAATGGCAGTTTCCAAGATGTGAGGCAGGCTAGTACAAATTTAAGTCAAAGGGATAACAAGAGTGAATTTATGGAAGTAAAAAAATGTAAAGTAAAAAAGTAAAAAAAAGTAAAGTAAAAAATGTAAATTAAAAATGTAAAAAAAGTTATGGAAGTAAAAAAATTTCTGGAAGTAAAAAAAATAGTAAGGAAGAGGCTTTGGAAGACAGACAACTTTCCAGATTGTTTCAATTACCTGCCCTTTGTTGGATAGAGTGAATTGGGGGCACAGTAGATAGAGCATCAGGCCTGAAGTTGGAAAGACTCATCTTCCTGAAATCCCTAGACACTTACCCGTTGTGTGATCCTGGGCAAGTCACTTAACCCTGTTTGCCTCAGTTTCCTCATCTATAAAATGAACTGAAGAAGGAAATGGCAGACCCCTGCAGTATCTTTGCCAAGAAAATCATCAAATGGAGACATGAAGAATCCAACATGACTGAAAAATGACTCGACAAACCAAAATGCCCTCCATGTGTTGTCCTTTTCAGCCAAACTGACCTACTTGAAGTCCAGCACATTAGCTTTCTATTCCCCGCCTTTGTGCCTTTGTAGAGTCTGCGTTTCATGCCTGGAATGAACATCCTCCTAATCTTCATGGCTTAGTTCAGTTACATACTCCTATGTGAAGTCTTTCCTGATCATCTCCCTCCTCAAATTTGTATTTATTTATCTCTGTACACATGCAAGTAGGATACCTTCCTTTTCTTTTCAATGACAAGTAAAAATATACAGAAGAGGAAACATAAGGTTGAGGAGTAATTTTCTGTTTTCAAACAGAAAAGTTGTATCTTAAAAGGACAAATGTACTCCCTGCCACTAGAGCCACTAAAAAAGAAGTTGGAAAAACTACTGATAAATTCTGGGATTTTTATTCCAGGGACAACACAGCTGAGTTGAAGTTAGCAATAAAGAAGGGAGCCATCAGCCAGGTAGACAGTTGGAATGTGCCTTTTTGTTTTTTAATATATTTTATTTCATTAAATATTCGCCAATTATATGTAAAATTTTTAAATCACTTTTTAAAATTTTGAGTTCTAAATTCTCTTTTCTCCCTACCCCTTCATTGAGAAGGCAACTAAATTGATATCAATTATTACATGTAAAGTCACACAAGACATATTTTCACACTGGCCATGTTGCAAAAGAAAAAAACAAAAAAGAAAAGAAAAAATAAAGTTAAACAAAGGATCCTCTATTATGTCTTCAGAATTCATAGTGCTCTCTCTGTCTCTGTCTCTCTGTCTGTCTCTCTGTTTCTTTCTCTCTGTCTCTCCGTCTCTCTCTCTCTCTCTGTCTCTGTCTCTCTTTGTCTCTCTCTGTCTGTCTCTTTCTCTCTGTCTCTGTCTCTCTCTGGAGGTGAATGGCATTTTTTTGTCATGGGTTATGTGGAATTCTCTTAGATCACTGTGTCTTTATCAGAGTGGTCAAGTCTTTCACAGTTGATCATGTTACAAAATATCTGTTACCATACACAATATTCTCCTGGTTCTCCTTACCTCACTTTGTATCAATTCTTCTAAATCTTGCAGGCTTTTTCTAAAACCATCCTACTCATCATCTTTTATAGCATAGTAGTGGAATGTATCTTTTGAATAAGATTAAGACTGTGGTGTTGAGGTGAGTACAGAAGCAGCCAAGCTTCCTCTGTCTTGGTAAATCATTGGGAGATGACTGAAACGTTCTACAAGAGACCAAGGGGACTGAAGAGCTTTGATCCTTTTTTACCTTTTTACTTCCCTCTTCACCTATAGAGAGACTCCCGTTTCTCTGTACTTCAAATCTATTTATAAATTCTAAATTAATTTGTGTCTTTGAAAGTCTTTTCCCTTGACACACAACTATGATCCTTTATAACTATTCTGCATGTCTACATATTAATTGTGTGTCAGGGGTGTGGATGCCAGTGGCTAAATGGGAATATATAAAATTACCCAGGCCAGAAGGTTTATATTTCAACCCAAAATAGTTATTAGGGATTTCCCTCACTGGAGGATTCTAAGCTGTAATTGTCAGAGAAACTTATTACTTTGTTTAAAAAACACATTTTTTACAAACTTCCCAAAAGGTAGAGTTAAACAGAATCCAGCATTGTTGGATTTTTTCTTCCCTTTGTTCTAGGCTAAAAAATGAGCCACCATTATACCAGAATCAGATAGCTTAGAATATAGGCAGCTCAGTCAATCATTCAACAAACAGTTATTAATTCTAACTTCTAATAGGAAAGGGGATAGGAAAGGACTTAGACCAAGAGATTATGGCTCTGGCTATGCCTATGGGGAGAAGAAATATATGGTGTGGAAAATCATCCTTTCCTGATAGGAAAGAGATAGGAGAAGAAAGAAAGAGCCAATGTCTGGGTTTTATTATTTTTGTGGTTGTTTTTCAGGTCTTTTATATGAATAAACCCCTCCTTCCAGCAACACTTGCCATTTACGTGTCTGTCTTACAGGGGCCGGGAACTTGCACCCTTGAGGTCACATGTGGTCTTCTAGGTCTTGGGTGCAGCCTTTTGACTGAGTTCAAGTTTAAGAGGATTTGTTCTGTGAAGTCCTCGAGGAAGCAGTTTCCCCATCCCTGAAGTAGAATATAAGTCTCTAGAGGGCAGGGACTACTTTTTTTCATCTTCCCTCTATATCCTCACTGCCCAGCAAAGAACCTAGCACATAAAGTGCTTAATCAAAGCTTGCTCAAATGAACTGTACTCAGTACTCAAATGCTCAAGTACTCAGGTTTTAAATTGCATACCAAAATGTCAAAGGAAGAGTAACCATAGAGGCACAAGAGAGATTCCAGGAACAAAAGCGTTCTGTGGTCAGAGCAGCATGACAGAAAAATAAGTTTAGCAGCAGCAGGAAAAAAGAAATGAGTAAGAGAAGCAGAGAAACTGAACAGTCAAGCAAGTCAGGCAATGGGTACCACCCAAGCAGACATCCCAGCATGGCACTGAACTGAAGGTCACAGATTTCTGAAACAGAGCCTGGAAGACACAGCTAAAGGAGACAAGAGTTATTTTCTTCCCACCATCAAGTGAATTGGGTATTCTCAAGAGAGTACAAAGAGACAGCATGGGGACTTTGAGCAGATGCTGAGACTGTAGAGAAAAGAGAAGGGGCAACCAGCTGTGGTAGCAGCATTAGGGCATGTCAAATGGAGAGAGGTGTAATGTGTGGTGGAAGCATCAAGATGACTGGTACCTTCATCTACCAGGACTTCAAGTCCCCGCTAAAATCCCATCTTCTACAGGAAGCCTTTCTGATCCCTCTTATTTCTAAGTGCCTTCCTTCTCTTTGGATTAGCTCTAATTTATCATGTAGGAATCTTGTTTGTACATAGGTCTTTATATAATCTCTCTCTCATTAAACCGTGAGCTCCTTGAAGTCAGAGACTGTCTTTTACCTTGCCCTATACTCTCAGCACTTAACACAGTTGCTCAGTTGTTTTTCCCGCCTCTTCATGACTCTATTTGGGTTTGTTTTGGCAGAGATAATGGAGTTATTTGCCATTTCCTTCTCTGGTTCATTTTATAGACAAGGAACTAAGATAAACAGGGATAAGTGACTTGTTCAGAGTCACACAGTAAGTAACGGAGGCTGGAGTTGAACTTAGGAAGATGAGTTTTAATGACTCCAGGCCCAGCATTCCATCTACTGTACCACCTAGCTGCCCAACACAGCACAATGCCCAGCACAGAGTCGACATTTAAATACTTATTGACTGACCATGGCAGACAGGACAGCTGTAGCCAGAAATGGGGAGAGTTATCACTGATGAACTTTCACCTGTCCAAAAATCCAGGAAGTTAGAAAAGGAAAAGGTACTTTATTTCATCCCTTTTTTTCCCCTCTTCCTACCTCTATCCATTGTATGTTTGCTATTTTAAGTATTGCTTTTTAAAACTAACTCTCTAGAATTTGACCTATTTTAACCGCTTTTGATTCATGCAGACAGAGATTTCAAGAGGAATAAACAGTGTTTGGCCACATGTGGTACACTGGTACAGAAAGGATCAAGGGGACACTCTAGTCTAGAGAATGGCAGGTTTCTTCTAAGAGTAGAAACTAATCAAGAGGGAGTCATGGTTTTTGATGGATTGATTGATTTTGGAGAAACTTCCCAAAAGACAAAACTAAACCAGATCTGAGGTTTCCTTCTGCCCCTCAAGCTACAGATGAGCCATCTTTCTACATGGGCTCTACTGAGGAATTTGACTTCACTCACTCATCCTTTCCCTTACCCCCATCTAATGTTAATAGAATTAACAGAAAGTTCTCTGTAAGGCTGGAGTGAAAGGCAATAATTAGAGAAAAGGAATTGCTGGCGGGAAGAGAAAAAGTGCTGGCTGGCAACATTCATATTCCAAAGATGGAGCAAGAGATGAGATTGGTTATCTTTGGCTTTACCTTCAACCTTATACCTGTGCATGTACAAATAGTATAAAATGATTTAAAAAAAAAAAAAGCCTTTCTTTTAGTTTCTGATAAAGAGATTGCTTTGGGGAAAAATCAAGCCTGTAGAAAACTTAAAAAGAAAATTGATGATGGCCCTAATGGATCAATCCAGATGTTGAGGTGGTGGTGACCAGGAGTTCTGTTTCTCTTCCCTTTGTACTTCCTAAATTGACTTACAACAAGAAATGAAATACTTAGAGTCGGAATAACTTCAGAGACCATCTTATCTAACTCTCTCATTTTATAGATGAGGATATTGAGGTGACTTGTGTACCATTTTGTACTATAATTATCTGGCCTTATATTTTATAAACTACAGTGTCTATAAGATCAGAGACTGCATTTGTTCTAAACTTTACATCTACCCCAAGAGCCAACATCATTCTTTGTATATAGTAGGTGGTTAATGAATATTGGCAGATGAACTGAAAAGACTATTAGGACATCAAAGCCTCACACACTTTGCTCTTTTTGAAGTACTGTAAGTAGTGGAGGACTCTGAAAGCCTGACACAATAACAAGTCATTTTCTGTCCCATCCCCATTTTAGACAAAGGGGGAATGTTTGGGCTGGGGAGAGTGAATCCTGGTACTGCTGGTAGAGTGGAAATAGCACTGGATTTGAAATCAGAAGATTGGGGCTCAATTCGGATCTCTGTGATTTATTACCTACCTGACTTGAACTCTCTGGGCCTCAGTTTCCTCAAATGTAAAATGTGGGAGGGGTTAGACTAAATGACCTCAGAAATATCTTACATCTCTGCATCTATGATTGCATGATTCTCTGGCTGCTCATTATCAACAATCAATGATTGATTAAGCAATATTGGTGTTTTTTGGTTGCTCTGTGCACATGACTTTCTACCACCTCCCAATTCTTGGCATTTTTACCAGTTGTCCCTCATCCTTGCAATGTTCTCCCTCCTTGGTTATATCTCTTGACTTCCCTGGCTTCCTTTAAATCTCAGCTAAAATCTTTCCTTCTGCAAGAAGTTTTTCCTGGTTCATCTTAACATCAGCACTTTTGCTTTGAGGTTGTCCCTAATTTATTAAGTATATGTACACACACACACACACACACACACACACACACACACACACATCTCGTTTGTATGTCGTTCTTTGAGTGGTATTTCTCTCATCAGACTGAAAGATCCTCAAAAGAAGAAACTGTCTGCCTTTCTTTATATCCCCAGCACTTGACATAGTGCCTGTCACACAGTAGGTGTGCCTATAAATACTGATTTGCCTTTATTGACTATCATTTATAAAACACTGCAGTAACCAGTAAAAGTACAAAAGATATAATATTCCTTCATGCCTTTAATATGTTCACAGCATCGTTGGAAAAATGGGACATCTATAATAAAAGATGATACAAAATAGCCTGGGTTCAATTAGTACCAGCAGTATTCAAATAATCGATGGTACAGGAATTCAGGGGAGGGAGAATTTATTCTGGGCTGCAGGTTTTGGTGAGATGGAAGAGTTCATTGTTCGGGTTTGGCCTTGAAACAAAGGTTGAACTTCTCTGAGGAGTGGGATATACATTCCGGCTAACGAGAACATCATAAGCACTGAGGGCACAAAGTCTCCTTTGTCATCCATTAATTTAGCCATTGGACACTTTAAGACTTAAGGACATTAATGGAGCCCCAAAGAAGAAAGATCCAGGGACGGAGAATATCCCTAGGCCAAAGCAGCAGGGAAAAAGATACTTTGGAGTAAAGTAAATCCATTTCCATATTCAAAATTGTTGAATTTTTAATTAAACATCATTTCATGTTTAATATTTTAAAGGGAGAAATGTTTCCAGCATCAAAATTTTCTCATGTGACCCTTGTTTACACCGTGTGAGAAACACCAGTTACTGACCTTCTGGGGCACAGGAAAGTTTGGGAGGCAGAGACAGAGTGAGAAAAAGAAAAAGACAGAGAGAGAGAGATAGACAGACAGAGAGACAGAGAGAGATAGACACAGAGAGAGAGAGAGACAGACAGACAGACAGACACAGGGAGAAGGAGCGCACATTAGCAGTGGAAATGGCAACTATCACTTAGTCCCAGTGGATTAAAACGATTTTAGGCACATAGAAATGCTGTCAGTCAACATTTTGCCTGGTGCTGTTGAAAGAAGACTAGACTTGAAGTCAAATACCTGGAACTGAGCCTTAGCTCTGACGTAATTTAGTGTATGGCCTTGAAGTAATATCTTCCATGAGCCTTTTTCCTCATCTGTAAAATGGGAATGGCATTATTTGGTTTATCTGCTTCATAGGGTTGTTTTAGAGAGGCAGTGAGATAATGGAACCACTCTTCAAAACCAAAAAGGTCTGGGTTTTGCCCCTAATGTGCCCAGCTTCAACATCTGCTCCCAAACTTCCTCATCCTTCTGGAATGACTGAGTATGTCCAAGAGTCCAGCTGGCTTGGCCCGAACTTTTTTAGTCCAGTTTGATTGATTTGAATCCATTTTGGTCTCAATGGCCCATCCTTTTTGCGATTTCTGAGTGTCAGATTGGGCGGATATATAGTACGTACTCTTTGTTATTGTTCTCTCTCTTGCCATCAGCTTTATCTCTGGTTTGGTAATCTCCCACACGAAACCAAAGGCTGTGACCTCTTGATGAAGCACTCATACTTAGCATTTATGTAATGTTTTAAGGTTTGTAATGGATTTTTCATATTTTATCCTCACAATAATGCTGGAAGACAAGTACTATATTATCTTTATTTTGCAGATGAAGAAACAGAGATTGGGGATTCCATAGATAATATCTGTGTGAGGTAGGATTCAGACTCAGGTCTTCCTGACTTCAAGTTCAGCATCCTGTACTGGCTGTCTGCCACTACAATATTGCTATTGGAAACTATAGTGTTTTATCAGGTATATACTCCCTGATCATTCAGTCATCCAACCATAGCTTAAATAGACTCTCACATAGAAACTATAGATTGTTTAATAGGCATTGGAATTTTCTTGTTGTTTAGTCATGATTTCATGGATGTGTTCTTGGGGTTTTCTTGGTAAAGATACCAGAGACTTGCCCATTTTTTCTCCAGTGTGTCCCCATTTTACAGTAGAGGAACTGAGGCAAATGGGGTTAAGTGACTTGCCCAGGGTCACACAGTAAGCATCAGAAGTCATATTTGAACTCAGGTCTTCCTGATTCCAAACTCAGTGCTCTATCCACTTAATCACCTAGCTGCCCCAACTTAGCATTACATGCTATCAGAAGCCTGTGAAGATACTGTGAAGATGTTAACTGTAATGGCTGAAGAGAGGACGAAGAAAAAAGACGAAAGGTCCTTATTTCCTAATACTACTGAATTTCATTCTTATCTTCAGAAGGACAAGAAAATTCTTAAGAGACCTTCATAGTATCCCAGATCAGGACTGCATTTCCAGAATTGAGTAGAAGACAATTATATTTAATGGTACCTTGGATTGTGTGTGTTGCGTACACACACACACACACACACACACACACACTTTTCCACTGCTGAAAAATTGTAAATTATTTCTTATGTGTTTCTTTTATTGTTGCTGTTAATTACTGCTAATAAGTAGGATAGTCAGCAAATTTGATTATTTAAACCTAGGATGTTTAAAGATTTGATTTATAGAGATAGACAAATGTTTATGGGAAAAGAACTTTCAGTTTATAAATGTATAATATTTAATAAATGGGGATACAGGCTCAGAGTTGATTAATTAGCAATGAGAGACTTTAGAATTTTACCAATTAATATGGACATATCAGAATATGTTCCTTGATTACTTTAGAACAAAGGATGAGAAGAAATAAGGAGAATGACCTAGTTATCAGGTGGAGAGGGGGTAATCACCTTACCTAGTCTATACCTGATGAAGAACCAACCCTAAACTCCTGCTACATTGGCATGATCATACATTTTACAGTCACTGTTCCTTTGATTAATGTTATCTAAAGAAGTCTCTCTAGCTTAAGCACAAAGTCAGAGATCTCCTCCCCTCTCCAATTAAAAGGCCATTAGAAATGCTTATCCCCGCGCTAACACTGTCATCAAATTGATTGTCCAAGTCATGCAAATATTTAAGGACAGTGACCTAGGGGTATTGAGACTCTCAAGTGGTTTCCTTTTTTTCTCTTTAGTAGTCATGTCTCAATGTCACGTCCTTACCAAGGTTTAATGTATTCCTATCTAGGAAAGTAAACATGCTTCTTTAAACATGATTATAGTTTTCTATAGTGTGTCCACTCTGGCTAAAAACCTAGTTGACTGATAGCATGAGCCATGATAACCAGCTGGCACTGGGTCATTGGCTACAGAAGAGAACGTTTTTGTCTCTAGCTGACATCCTTCACAATCCACTCTGGTCTCACCATGAAGAATTTAAAGTTGCTTAAGCAATTTGAGGTCAGAAGCAGCATTATCAAGTATCTTTATTTCTATAAATCTCTCCAGAGATCTCAGAAGGCTCAACAGTGTCCAATAACCTGCAGAATACATACACTGAATTGTCTTGCTGTCTGTATACCTTCCACAGTAACTTGCATCCATCCATCCTCTTGGATTCTACACTATTGCACACTATGCTCTTGGTCCTGGATTCCTCACAATCTGTAGGTAACCCAGGTGACTCATAATGAAAAGTCCTTGCTTAGCACCACTTCCTAAATAGCTGCAGAATCATGGTGAGTACTTGCCTCAAAAAAAGTACAAAATGTCACTCTAATGCAACATTATTTAATGTCACTTTGATATAATTTTACAGGAATCAAATTTGCTTGGATTAATATCAAGCTTTGTTTTGAATAGAATACTACTCAAATTGACTGAATGAGATTTTCTTTTTAGGAGCCTGAGCCAACAACTTTAACTTTCATTCAACTGTGAGATCTTTGAGGGCAAGAACTATCTTTTTTGCCTCTTTTTACATCCCCAGTGTCTGGCACATAGTAAGTACTTAACAAATGCATATTGACTGATGGACTGAATACAGCCTAGACTTAAAGGGAGAGAAAACAGTAAACACTGTCAATGTTATGGGTCAGTGATCAGCTCAAGCATGAGCCTTGTGCCTCATACCACAAGTAATTTAAACCTGAGGCTCACAATCAATCAGATATAAGTCCAACAGTATAGCCTATCTACTTGACCCTAGACCCCACATACTATAATTCATGTTTGTGGGAAAGTTTTCTGGTGAATCATTTGTCTTGGCTCACTGGGCTTCTGGTTGGTTCCATGACTCAAGACCTGATGTTACAGCCATTTCATATCTTAACATTTGCCTTCTTGCCTTCCTTTGAACTGTGACCCCTATACCCTCCAAAACAAAATCTCAAAGAAATTAAAAGTCTTGACTCCTCTCTTCCAGGACCAATTTTTAGGGTCTGGAGCTTCACGGGAAATGAAAACTAATCAGAGGCTTCACCCTTCAGAAGTGTTGAGTCATTATCCAAAATATTACAGAATGGGTCATGAAGATTCTCTAGTCTAACCTGTAATTAAGTGGTAATCTCTTCTACAACTATCCAACAAGTACTCATTCAGTTTTTGACTGAAGCTCTCCAGTTGGGGACATGGTAGGAGGAACCTGTTACCTACTGAAACCACTTTGGTAACGTTCTTATTGTTAGAATTTTTTTTTAAATAAATGAGTTGAAATTTGCTTCTCTGCAATTTCCACCAGTTATTCCTAGTTCTGCGCTCTGGAGTTAAGTAAAATAACTATGTGTCCTCTTCAACAAGAAAGCCTTTCAGGTATTTAAAGGCAGTTATGACTTTCCCTCTAAACTTCTATTATCTACATTAAATATGCTCATTTCCTTCTACTATGGCATAGTCTTGAAGTCTTGTGCCATTTTGTAAGTATGTCTCTAGATTTTTTTCTATCTCATCAATGCCCATTGAACACAATACAACTCAGAAGTAGAAGAGGGGGGCAGTAGGGAAAAGAAATGCCTGTTAATTGACAAACTAAAATAAAATTTAAAACTAAGCAAAAGAAATTAAAAAGAATAGTCCTTCATATATTGCTTAAGCAGAGAAGAGAAAGTGAGGCTTTCACACTTTGCATTTTTGGTGCCATGTTTTTCTTAATGGTGCCTAAGATTGCATTTGTGTTTTTGGCTGTCATATCACATCAGTGACTTTTATTGAATTTGTGGCCCACTAAAACTCCCATAATCCTTTTTCATATAACCTAGACATCGCTATTCTATCTTGGACTAAGAAAGTTTTATTTTTTTAATCCGCATGTAGGACTTTACATTTTTACTTTAGCTCTTTGATGGATCCAGGTTTCTATCAATATTGTTATAACAATGCAGATTGCAATCCATCTACACTTTCTCATTCTAGGGGACCCCATTTGCATGTCTTCCTATAAATTCCCTATAAAGGGGTATTATCAAATGTGCTAGAGGACTTTTGTGTTTATTTATTTGTGTTTATTTCTATTCAACTCCATCTTATTAAACTCGGCCCCCCACTTTAGCCTGTTGAAATTGAACCCAACTTTTTGCTAATGACTTAAGAGGGAAAAATAGAAGAAAAAAATGTCACATGGCAATATAGAGACATACAGTAGAGTGGGAGGGTAAGAAAATAAATAACAGAGGGGCTATTATGTCTTAGAGAAAGAGGAAGGAGAGAATTCAGAAAATAGAAAAATGTTTGGCTCTATCTGGAAAAAGAAATTAGCTTTAAAAAAGTTAGGTTCTGTGTGTATGTTGTTAGGTATATTTTTGAAATTTCTAACAATAGAATGTAAATCAGGGTATACTCATAGTGACTTGTCAGAGGAGAGGCTACAGTAAAGCAGGTGCTTAGCCCTTCACTGGGTATGAATGATTTTCCCAGGCCCTACTCACATCTCTTGTCTTGTTGACATCCTTTATACATGTTCGGGGCAATGCCAGCAGGCACTAAAGCTTGCCAGGTGGTATAAGGCTAAAATAGCAAGAACACTAAAAGTTGGCTCAAGAAAAGGCAGACTGGGACAGAAAGGGATTTTTCACATTTTCAAAGGGAATATTTAAGAAAGCTTAGAAAGAAACAGGCTGTTTATATGGGAGAATTCATCCCAGAGGAAAAAATAATATCTAAGGTCTAGTTCACAATGGGACAATGGAATTCAGGAAATTCAAAATGGAGAGAGATCCAATATAAGGTCACCCCCTTTTAAAAACAGACTGTAAACAGCTGGTGTCCAGCTGACCTATACCTGCTATGCTGCAAAGAATGGGGCCCTAGCAAAAGAGGGATACAACTTTCATTCTGCGACCCAAGATCTGCAAACCAAAGACAGCAAAGAAGCAATGATTGCCCATTCTCTTTCTCACATTCTCTGGGGATCTGGCCTGCCCTGGGGGGAAGTGTTATATTCCCATACAATTAAAGACTAGAGAAAGTATGTGGCCTTGTAGTAAAAGCACTGCCCTCAGAATCGACAAAAATTGGGTGCTACATCTGGCTCTTCCATTTGCAGGTTACATAACCCTGAGAATGTCACCATTTCTCGGCCCAAACTTCCCCATCTCCGGAATGAATATGCATATACATTCTATGCCTACCTTACAGAATTGTTTCAGAGATGAAATGAGGTCATCTATATATGAATATGCTTTGAAAACTGCATGAAGTGTTGTGTCATGAGACGTGATGAATGTGAAGAATCCAGAGAAATATGAGAAAATTTATGTGAACTGATACAAAGTGGAGTAAGTCAAACCAGGAAAACTTTATACAATGATTATAATGTGTAAATGGAAAAAATATAGCACCTGAGCCTCTACCCAAAGAAGAAAGAAAATATACATCTCTCCCTTGATCAGTGAGACACAAAACTATGGTTTCGATATATCGTCACACTCGATGTGTGGGTTAGTTTGGCTGAACTTTTTCCCCCTTTTTATTTTTTAGTTACAAGAAATGACTCCCTGGGGAGGAGAAGGAGGAGGGATGTATTTGGAAACAGAGTTGATAGAAAAGCAAAAGATAGCAACACAAATTTAAAAGGAAAATAGTGTCAGTATTTTGAATGGTAAAGAATCCAGAACTGGGTTGTAAGTCTTCTTAATATTAGTTAAACTTTCTAGCCCAATGGCTCTTTTCCAAGCAACCTTGCCTTTGAAACCAAGGCTTTCACCTTTTAGTAATTTTGACACTTCCCTGATCACTGCACCCTAATACAGGTACTGAGGCAGTTTCGGGTTTTGAGCTAATTTGCTTTCCTGTGCTGGAAGATCTGCTCCCCTCAATCTCTAATTCTTTCCCCTGGCACCGCTTCTTTTTGCTACTACTGTCATGATTCTGTAGATGCCCAAGTATGACAACTGTTCCCCTTTTCCCTGATTATCTCTGAGTATGACATGCTCCAAACCACAAAAGTGAGTTTCTAAGGCTTTACTTCCAAAAATAATTACATAAATTCATAATCAACTTGCTGAGTTAACTAGAAGTATGAATAAAACCATGCCATCCCTGACTTATAAACTAATTTATCTGCAGTTTTCCATGATGAGCTAGGTCAATGATTTCCTCTAGTCATAGACTCATGAATGAATTTGGCCCCAGATCCAACCCCACACCAACTTTGGAATCATTACCTTGGGACAACCAAGTCCAACTCATAGACTATGGAAGCCGACGACATTTGTGGATTTTGGAAACCTCACCCATAGGATTCTGTAATCACTTAGACTGCTATACATTTCACCTTTGTCTACTCAAAGCTGAGGAACTCGTGAGAAAAAAAATGATTCTAATTATTTTTTTCCCCTCATCATATCAAAAATATACCAGGCCCTACTGAAGGAGTATATCTAGAACACAAAGATAATCTACCACAATAATTGTTGACACACAGTACTTTACATAAACAGATTCTCATATATACACTATAACTAATAATAAAATTATGGCAGACTACATTTTATAGGTGAAGAAAATGAAGCTTAAAGGGGTTGGGTAACTTGTCCAAGGTCACACAGCTATGAAAAGGCAAATCCAACACTCAAACCCAGATTTTTTGGCCTAAATTGAGTTTTCTTTGTTATGCCACAAACTATCAAAAAAAATTCTTAGCCATTCACCTAAATTCCAACTCATCCCAAGTAGATAACCAGAACTAGTAACCATGAAACTAGCAATTTTTTTTTTAAAAAAACTTTTTTTATTGGTATCTTGTGTTTTTAGAATACAATGTCCAAATATGGCCCTGTCCTTCACCTACCCAATGAGTCATCCCTTGTAACGAAGAAGAAAAAAGAAAGAAAAAACATTTAGCAAATTCAACACATCAGCTAGGTCTGATAAAATATGCAATATTCCACACCCATAGACCATCACCTCTGTAAATAACCAAAGGAAGCACATTTAAACAATTTTTTTTTCTTTAGAACCAAGCTGCTGTTTTCATTATCTCATATTTAACCACCATTTTGATGAAGAATTGTTAATACAGCCAACGGAATTGTCAGTATAATAACAACTTGATGGAAGGTATGTTTCCTTTTTAAGACAACTCTATCACAAATACAGAGACTATGTATTAAATCATAATAAGCGGCTAGCTGGCACAATAGACAAAGTACTGATCTTGAGATCAGGAAGACTCATCTTTATGAGTTCAAATCTGGCCTCAGATACTTAATAGCTATGTAACCCTAGACAAGTCACTTCACCTTGTTTGCCTCAGTTTCCTCCTCTGTAAAATGAGTTGGAGAAGGAAACAGCAAACTACTCCAGTATCTTTGCCAAAAAAATCCCAAAAAAACAAAAAAAGGGGTCACAAGGAGACGGACATTACTGAAATGACTCCATAACAGGAGCTCCTCCAACTTCCTATTTTCTCAGCCCCAATGTTGCACTGAGGTATTTGGGGGTGACCTGAGCCTCAGTGGGAAGCATCATCTCCCACTGATTTACAAGTGGGAAAGGAAATAGGAAATAGCAATTGAATGACAAATTCCAAAGAGGTCCAACATTTTTCAGACTAATGCCCAGAATCTTCTTCTTCTGATCCAATGCATGAGAGAAAAAAGGAAGAAGGCATTACAGCCAGCATCCCCCAGTATTCCCAAGTTTGCCGTCAACAGCTGGTTGATCCATCAGCCATGAGTCTGACAGCGTGATATAATCAATTAAAAATCCTCACTTTCTGAACTAGTACTATTTGATGGTTTAGCCAGCCAGTGGTACTAGTGGAAAGAAGATGAGAAAATCGTTTCTCTCATCCTCTTATATTTTTCTGTTTCACAAGGTTTATTGTTGTTGCTTTTGCTGTCCATGAGTGTGAAATTACAGAAGAAAGCCCTGTTTCCTCCATATTTCAAAATGTCTCTGAATCTTCACTTCCTTCTCTTATCTCTCAGAGAAAGATATGCACCTTCTCCCCAAAATTCTCTACTCTTGTTCCTATCACCTCCCACCTGTTTACTCCATCAGTCACCTTGATTTCACTTACATCTTCATTCTTTCTCTTTACACTGATCATTCTACCCTTAAAAGCCCAGGTCTTCCCTTCAATATCTGACGACAGTACCTAGGGCTAAAACTGGTGTGGGGTGACTGGGGCTTTTTCCCAGGCATCAACATCTGAGCCAGACATCACCCTCTCCCAGTCTAGTAGGAGCACTAACTGTGCAACTATTTCAGTGCCCATGGCTGCCTACCCATATACCAAGATCCCATAGTTGTCACATACCCTCTCCTAATACTGGCTTCCACCTCAACTGAATTTGCCCTGGGTTCCAAGATCCCTAGCTATAACTTTGATGCTCCCTACTTGATTTTCCATTTCATCTCTCACTTCTTTCAATGACAAACTTCTAGAAAAAGTAAATCTGCACCTATTGTTTTGTGTTCTTTATAGCCCAAGCATTTCTCTACCCTTTTTCGCATAATTTATATTCCTCAATAAAACTAAGCTCCTAACTGTTATTAATAGCTTCCTAATCCTTCACTCAGTGCCATTATTTTCAATTCTCATTTTTCCTTGAACCTTCAGTAGCTTTCAACACTATGTGAGTTGTCCATTTTCTTGATAGGTCTTGTCAGTTTGTGTGTTATCTACTGCCTTGTTTCTAGCAACTCTTTTCTAGTCTCCCCAACTGATTCCTCTTTCTTCATCCACCTTGGATGTTTAGGAATCTCCCGAAGCTTGGTCTTCATGTTGCCTGTGAAGAAAGATGGCTCTGTTCTTTCCTCCTTCCTTTGATTTCATCCTTCGTTTCTCTGTCCCCACAGTTTCAACTACCATCTTTCTGCAGAAAACTCCTAAATCTATATTGCCATTCCTGCCTGATCCATTTTCTGAGCTCCAACTCTGGATAACCAAACCTGTAGGACATCTCCATCCAAATGACCTACTGGCACCTCCAATTCAAGATGTTCAAAATAAATCACACAATCATGCCCAAGCATGGTCTTCCTCCTGACTTCTTTGTCCCTCTTCATAGCAACAACAATCTCACAATCATCCAAACTTGAAACTCTGAAGGGATCTTTGACGACTACTCCTCTGCCCCTCCATCACTTGTCAAATTCTATAGAATAGACCTTCATAATGTCTGTTGCATCCATGCCTTACTTCCCATTCCTGTTACCAGTATCTGAGTGGAGTCTCTCATTATTTCTCACTTAAATCACTGTAGTAGTCTCATAAGAGGTATCATTAATTTCTGTTCTAATTCATCCACTATGTCATGGTCACATAAGATGACCATAACATCTAGATTTAGAACTAAAGAGGACCTCAAAGATTATCATATCAAACCATATCATTTTAAAGAGAAGGAAACCAAAGCCCAGAGAGGCGAAGACATGTTCAAGCCCACACAGTTTGGGAGAGTTGGGATGTAGCAACTATACTGTGCAGTAGATCGAGCGCTAGAGCAGGACAAAGTTGAATCTTGCCTCAGCCACTTACTCGCTGTGTGACCCTGGACAAGTCACTTCACATTTTCTGCCTCAGTTTCCTCCTATGTAAAATGAATATACTAATAGCATCTATCTACCCGGGTTGTTATAAGGATCAAATGAGATATTTGTACGACATTTTGTAAACTTTAAAGTGCAATATAAATGCCAGTTATTACATTATTTTCATTATCATTGTCATATCGTGCTGCTTCTCGCAATCTTTTTTTTAAACTGTACAGCTCTGGTAACTAGCTCCCTCTTCAAAATACTTTTAATGATGCCTCTTTGCTTACTAAAAAAATCCAATCCCTTGGCACTATAAAGTTTTAATGCATCATTCTAGCTCCACATGTTCTGTGTGAAACAGATGATTTCATTTTACATGGTGGATCTTTTCACTTCAATGTAAGCTCATTGACATTTTCTCACAGAGTTTAACTCAGTTCTCTCCATCCAGATGCCATGGTCTGGTTCTGCCCATTTCCACCCTTCCCATCTAAGCAGAGCTGATTCAAAGTGGGAAGATCCAGCTGCTGGCAAGCAAGACTTAGAAAGGTTTTATGTCTCTCTTTCTTTTGTTTCTTCTGTCTTTCTCCCTTGGTTGGTGAAACAGAAATTCCATTTTCCCCCACGGCACATTTGGGAACTTCACACTTGCAGCTACTTTAGAATGTTGGTAAATAAAAGTAGGGAAGAGATAAGGGGGCAGAGAATTTCCCCTAACTAACCTAATTAATTTTTCACCTCCATGATTCCCATGTTGCCTTTTGGATCTAGGCACCTAAAAGATAGAGCATCTCTTTGTATTAACAGATTGAGTTATGAAACCTCTGGGTTAGATGTTGTTCAACTACTTCAGAGCACCCATCTCACCAAGAGCTCTTATGGTTTTAAATTATCAGCCAAAGAGAGCATCTATGAAAGCCCCTTTTCTGCTGAGAAAATCAATTTCAAGGAAACACCATCACGCTCTTCCTCTCCACCCAAGCGCACCTCCCTAAGTTAGTCCCACGAGTGGCACATTCTCACGTCATTCTTACCATTACCAGATCATGCCCATGAATGAT
The DNA here is from genome assembly GCA_028658325.1 of Potorous gilbertii. Lineage (NCBI taxonomy): Eukaryota > Metazoa > Chordata > Mammalia > Diprotodontia > Potoroidae > Potorous > Potorous gilbertii. The sequence goes on along the minus strand of JAQQSK010001733.1, from coordinate 10,918 downwards.
GACTCAAGAAAGTGGAACAGGGAAGGATTCCTTTTCAGATACTGCTTTGAAAGCTTTCATTTGATCTTAGTCAACTGGACCCTGGGTATCTCTTCAGTCATTATGGGTAATGAGTCATATTATGCAGCTTTGGGGATTTCCCTCTCTAAGGTTCTGGTTATAAATGTTGTCAGCATGAGAGTAGATGACTCATCACCAGTAGCCAAGGGTACCTGGAGACAGATGAAAAACCTTTTACATGGCATGTGCTTCCCCACACAGAGTACTCTTTGTGTGTCTCTCTCTTTCTCCCTTCCTTCCTTGTCCCACCCAACTAAAATGTGCATCTATACATAATAAGAACAAGATGAGGCGTGTTCAAAATGTTAAGGACAATATAAACATTTTTAAGCTATTTTCAAGATCAAGGAAAGGATAGACCCATTGTTTGCTTGAGACACAGGACAAGGAAAAGGGGGCCAAGCTCAAGTCTTATTTTTATTTCCCTTCATCAAGAAGAATGATTTTCAAACAGTACAGCATGGAACAAACATCATAAAGACAAATCTGAAAGGAGGGGTAGATGAAGAGATGGTATGAGGATCCCCAGGTGCTTCAGGTGACCAGGAAGAATTTACATCCCTGGGTCTGGCAGAACTTGACTCTGTAATCACTCAATTTTAGTCTAGAATTGTGGAAGGAATACGGAGAAGTGAAAGGTGACAGAAGGCCAGAGAGACAATCATCCCGATTTAAAAAGGAATGATAAAAAAAGACCTCTTAGTTGGCCATTGAGCTGAGCAAAATTCTACAGCAGAAGGCAAAACAAATTGTAACTTTTCCCTTCCCCTCCCTCTTTCCTCTTCTGTAATTTGCAGAGACACATTTAGATGTGCTTATTAGATGTAGGAAGAACTTCCTAGCCCTTAAGGGTATTCAAAAGTGGAATAGATTTTCTTTAGAATAATTAATCCTCTCCCTGACTCTCTTCAAGCAAAAGTTGGATGACTCCATGTTGAATATGCTGTAGAGAGGACTTTCACTTGGCTATCAGGAGGACTACATGATACTCAGATTCTGTGGTTTGTAAGACCATAAAAAAGAACAAACTCACCCAAGTTCCCTTCTCCCAGATTACTAGTCTAGGTAGCATAAATTTTAAACTGACTCAGAAATAGGAAGGACGGCCAATGTGTTAGCATACATTGCAGAATCAAGAGCTAAAAAATTATCACAAGATGGAATGATGGGCTGTAAAATAAGGGAGTTAGACTCAATGGCTTCTAAACTTTCAATCTACAGCTCTCAATCTGCAATCCTATGATCCTACGCAATATAACAGTGATCGAAACAAATTCCCGTCATTTGTACAACCATTTCAGTCATGTCCAACTCTCTGTGACCCCATATGGGATTTTCTTGGCAAAGATACTGGAGTGGTTTGCCATTTCCTTCTTCAGCTCACAACTCCAGCTCATATCAACTTGGTGAGGTAGGTTTTATTAGGATCCTTATTTATGGTTGAAGAAACTGAGGCAAACATGGCTAAGTGACTCACCTAGGGTCACACAACTAGTAAACATCTGAGGCCAGATTTGATCTCAGGTCCTCTTGACTCCACAGTCAGTGCTCTGTTCACCGTGCCACCTAGCTACCTCAAATTTTTTTAATTTTTCATAAAAACTGTACTTTTGTTAACATACAATGAGTATTATTTTAAATGAAGTAATGAATATTTTAAAATTTTATCGGTTTAAATTTCTAATGGTCAATGCTGATGAAATGATACAATAATTTATATTATACTTTCAGGTTTGTAAAGTGCTTTCTTTGTTAAATTTTGTGAAGTAGTCCACACAAGTATCATTTTCCCCATTTACTAGATGAGAAAGCTGAAGTTCTAAGTGGCTCAGTGACTTGTTCAGGTTCATACAAGTAGTAAGTGGCTGAGGCGGGATTTGAAGTGTCTTGATGCTAATATTTACACTTCACAGGAAGGTCTGGAGACTGGACCTACGATTCCATTGTCACAGAGAACTCAGAGGTGCTTTGTATTCCCTTTGCTGTTGTTGAGACATTTCAGTCACGTCCAACTCCTCATGACCCTTTCGGAGGATTTCTTTGCAGATACTGAAGGGGTCTGTCATTTCCTTCTCCAGCTCATGATGAGGAAACTGAGGCAAACAGGGTTAAGTGACTTGCCCAGGGTCACACAGCTAATAAGTGTCTGAGGCCAGATTCAAACTCAGGTCTTCCTGACTCCAGAGCCAACCCTCAATTCACTCTACCACCTGGCTGTCCCTTCTATCCTTTATCTAACATTCCTTCTCAGCACTCATATTTAAGAAGCAAATTCAAGCCCTGCCAGTCACTCAGTTCCATTTGGTTGACTTTACTTGAGTAATATTATTTGGAATGTTTTATTATTAAGGCATAAGACCCTCTGCTACACAGACAACCTTAGGATGGAATCATGTGGTTACTTCTCATCCTTGTTAACAATAGGTCACTGACTGGATACATTAGAAGACCAAATAAGCAAAGTCAGTGGTCCAGAAGTGAACGATTGGCTTGGAATAGACCCATCACGTATCCATATTATCAAACATAGTATTCCTGTAATGATCATCCCACTCTCTCTGGCATCCTGCCTCCTGCTGACCTAGCTGCCATTCAGTTTGAATTGAAGGAAATAGTAGGGGAATTCAGAGAGGCTGTTTTTCCATTAACACATTTTATCATGTCCAATCTGGTTGGTTGCTCACATGCATCTGTCTTCCCAGGCATAATACAAAGGCACATGTGGCACATCTGTCCTTGCTAAGTACCAATGCACATGCCAATTTTGGTGAAGTTCACTTCATGAATTCAAATGGTGAAAGGAATAAAAACAGTAAATTTCACAGTTCAGCAGTGAAATAACAGTACCCTGTTATTTAGCTGACATGGTCAACAATCTTGTCTTGAAAATATGCATCTGACAATTTTCCTTACACCCAAGAACGTTCACCTTCCAGGGACGCAACCAATAATTTTGCTCATCGAGAGATATAGCTGACAATTTTATCTTCTCAGATGAGATTGACAATTCATTCTTCAAAAGACACAGCTGACAGTTTTGTCTCCATCAGTCACCACCAAGACTCTCTCCAGCTGAGCTGATGTCACACTCAAAAAAAAAATGCTCTCAACTTTGGAAGGGGTGGTCTCTAGCCTACAACTTTATTCTGTTATCATAAATGAAGACAAGGATGCCTATAATTACAGATGGCTGAACCAAATAATACAGTATACCTCACTGGCACACACCATGTTTCAATATTGACTTCTGAGACTTTTTATTCCATGTCTTCTGTTAGCAATTTGGCTGAAGGTTTAGTTTAATTTAAAAGACCTGTGCTGATCTCTTTGTACAGACTAATTTCAAATGTGCTGTTCCCTAAACACCAAGGAAGTATGAAATGTTTTATTTGTGTTGAACAAAGCCATTAAGAGTTCAATGAGGAAGGACTTTCATATGCCATGAAAGTTTGATGCTGAGTTAAAATATACCATTTGGAAGGATAAATTCTGTGGTGCATTATATCATATTTTAGTTCAGATTTTCTACTGAATTCTAGATAAATATCACAGATTTAGAGCAGAAAGAAACCTTTTCATTTAACTTTCCATTTTACAGATGGCCCAAAGAGGTTTCACGAAGTCACCTTGTTCATCAGTGACAAAGGCAAGATTTGAACTCTCTCACACCAGAATCAGAACTCTCCAGTCACTGGACCAAGAGATTGCCTTTCAGATAATACTAGTTATTAAGTTATTGAACTATTCTTGCCCAGCAACAGACTTTCCATTGCCACATGGCTGATGGAACTATTCTTGCTCAGCAACAGACTTTCCATTGCCACATGGCTGATTATCCATGCAGGATGGTATACTGCACTAAGTTTAGACTCTGATCAGGCTATGCAGCCTTATTTTTGACATAATCCATACTTGACCTTATCTCTTATCTTCTCTTTCCTATTTTTTTGCATATAAGATGAGAAGAGGAAAAGGTAAGAAATCATTTAATTATATTCTGACAAATCAAGAGTCCATGCTTTTCCCTCTCCTCTCCTCTCTCTCTCTCTGTCCCTCCCTCTGTATCTATCTGTATCTTCTACTTGTGTGTTTGCCTGTGAGTCTATCTGTCTCTGTCTCTCTCCTGGCTTCTATCTCTGGTTTCTTCCTGTCTCCCTTTCCCCCTCTCTTCCTTCTCTCTTTCTCCATTCTCTCTCCCCTGCTCTCTCTTCCTCTCTCTCTCCCTTGTTCTCACTTCTCACCACCACCACCCCTGCCTTCTCTACAGTTCCATTACTCATGGAGAATATGAAGCTGGAAAGATATCCATTTTCAGCACTGTCACTGGCATTGGCCAAAACATATTTAAAATCGTTCTGCTAATCCTGATGACCGCTCTCTTTGATGAGTCAAAAACAGCCCACCATCATAAGTGTGTGTCCTGTACTGGGAAAGGAAGATGACTAGAATTCCATTAGAAAGACAACACCATTGACCCTCTTTGACACCAAGAAGCTTGTTAGTCATTTTCAATGGCACAGGACATTTACAGGGGAGCCAGAGCCCCCTTCTAATCCAGAGAATACACCCTTTCTCCCAAGGACTCTCTAGGCAGCTTCCCCATTGCTGTGCTCTGCTCCCTTTTTGAATGCCTTTTTACCTTCCTCTGACTCCCTCTCCCCCAAAACAATCTTTGTCTCTAATGAACAAGGAGGCTTATTAGGAAGCAAAGGAAATAAGAGTTTCTAAGCCTCATCTCTCTTTTTCAAAACATTTTCTTATAAGAACAGCTGCTCAGCATCTGCAGGAAATGGTTTGGTTAAATGGGAGGTGAGGGAGAGGAGAGCCCTGATTCAATCTAGCAGACATGAGAAGTCAAAATTGCACTGAACTGCCTTTAGTCCTTTGGCAGCCACAGAAAGTGAAAAGAGGAGAAAGAAGGCTATGCATCCAGAGGCCGGCATAAAGGCAATGAAGGAAGTCACAATTACTTTCCTGAAACTTCTCTCTCCAGGGCTATAATTGGGCACCCCATGGTAGTCTGTTCTCAGCCACAGTGATGAACAGCCAAGCTATCACCACACAGACAGAAGACATCCTGGAGCAGAAGGCCGAGGCAACATATGAATTGATTTCACATAATGTGATCAATAAAATGCTTCATTAGGACCCACAAAAATCCTACAGATGAACATTACTAGGAGATGTGAATAGTGCTGTGCATTAGATTGCCACATCTGCACAAAAGCAAATAGAGTTCCATGGTCCTCCCAATGAAAATAGGAAAGGGGGAAAAAAAGAGAAATGCAGCTCCCCTCCCTCTCCTCCAAGCCCATTTCCAATCACCAACCTAACCTCATCCTGTAGTAGGCTTTTAAGTAGTATCAGTGCTCACCCAAAACCCATTTACAACAAAAACAAGCATGTATTAAGCATCCATTATGTGTCAGGCACTATGGCATGTGCTGGGCATACAGAGATAAAATAAAATAGCCCCTGCCCTCTGGGAACCTACAGTCTCTAGGGTGGGAGGAAGGGAAATGGGTGGAATAGATCATGTTGCTCCTTCTTGTTTCTGCAGAGAACCAAATACATCATCACGTAATGGGGGACATCTTGACTTCCCTGTGACTGGTCTAAGTGAGGCACAGCTGTGCAAAGTCATCAGCCTCACTCACTGGTCTTCCAGAGTCACCAAAGTTCGGTGGCAAGACAGAAGTCAAGATGACTAGCAATGGCCTGGGATGCCATGGATGACCTTAATGTTCGCTATCTGACCAAACTCTAAGTGCTCCGCAACACCTACTTCAGTCACCTTCACGCACATTGAAACAAATTGTTCTCATCTGTCCATTCTCCGGAGGAAGTCTTCACGTGCTTGGGGTAGACACCTCACCAATTCACTGACAGGTTTAGCCCGAGAATGTTTTACCAGGGTATGGCCACTGAGCATGTGATGGGGTACCTGGGGAGGACTAGCCTCTCTGGTGGGAGGGCTTGCTGAGCCCTTTTCAGGGCTGCTCATCTACCTTTGGTGTCTATCTGCCACTCATGGTATAGTAAGAAATTGGTTAGACCTGGAATCAGGAGATTGGAACTTTCACACCAGATCTCCCAAATTTATATATGTGACTTTGACCTTTCTCATCTGTAAAATGAACAAATTGGGCTGAAAGTCTAACATATGATCTGGCTCTGAGGTTCTCATATTTTTATGATTCCTTAAATTTAAAATTCTTGCAGAAATAAGGAAGTTTTCAGTCATTGATCTGTGGGTTTATGATGAGCATGTTACCTACCTCCTTTATCATCTATAAAATAGAACACCAAAATATCTCTAGGCTGCCATGAAGTTAAATCTAAGATAAGATTTTCAAGTAAGAGAATAAAGAAAAAATATATTAGAAATGTGTCAGAATAATGGAATTGGAATCCTTTTTTCTAATGAAGGCTGTCTCTGTGTTTGAAGTAACCTACTTCAATAGTTCAGTGATCTCACTGACACAGATTGCTTTTTGACAATACTAATGATAACACATCCATGCCCCCTCCTCACAATGGACAGGGTTTGGAAACTTCTATATCTCTTAACATTGCTAAGATATCAATGGAACATATCGACTGACTTTGGGTTGTTCCTTACTGTCAGCACATGACTAACCCACCTACTCTGGCTACATCTCTCTCTGATGACATCTTTTAGGACATTTTTCTCATATAATTTCTTGTAATGAGTTGTAGCCCACTCACACCCAGCATATACTTTTGGGTAACTTACAACTTTAATTCTTTGATGACCATTATATTCCAGTAACCATGTCTCCTAGTCACACAGCATCACAGGAAGGATGTTTTGTGTTTAATTGTTTTCAGTCACGTCTGACTCTACATGACCCCATCTGGGGTTTTCTTGGCAAAGATACTGGACTGGTTGCCATTTCTTTATCCAGTTCATTTTACAGATGATGAAACCGAGGCAAACAGGGTTAAGTGACTTTCTCAGGGTTACACAGCTAGGAAGTGTCTGAAATTGGATTTGAACTTAGGTCTTCCTGACTCCAGGTCCAGTCCTTTATCCCTTACATTACCTACTTGCCCATAGGAAGAATAAAGACATTAAAAACATGATCCAGCATTTCAGGGTGAAACATGGGGATGTTAATTTCCCAAAATCTTGCTCTTTTCTTCCGATTTAATTCTGAATTTAGCTAATTATTTATCTGCAGTGTCCATCTAAGTTTTACGTAGTGATGAACCACCTCTGTGGGTCATCCATATAACTCTAAGTCATAGTCCAAATAGGCATTCTTCATCCACTTAGTTTTTCCAGTGTGTGCAGTTAAGCTGAATTCTTCTGATGGATTATGGGTCCTTTTATAAGATGCTCTGTAATATCCTAGGGTCTGATTCAACTGGCTCATCTGCAAAGAACATCTGGAAGTCTTCATCCTAGAAAATTTCTCTTTTTTAAAAAGTTTAACAATATCTTTTGTTTTTACCAGAGGCATTTACAGATAAATCCAACTCACCTTAAACCCTCCCTTCCAATGAATCAGTTCAGCAAGAAGAGTTCTCAGTTACTGAGACTGAAAATGTATGCAACGTTTTATACCCATAACTCCCCACTTCTCTACTAAGAGAAGTGAGATATGGTTCACCATCTGTTCTCTGGAACTAAGACTGGTTATAAAAATTACTAAGTACTTAGTTTCCTTTTAGATATTCTTTTTGTTTACATTGTTGTAGTCATTTGTATGTATTTTCCTTCTAAATGTGCTTTCACCACTACACATCCATTTATATCAGCTTGCCTATGTTTCTCTTAAAGGAATCTCTCTTCCATTTGGACTTCATGCTGGACATCATCCAGGATAGATGCCATCAATTTCAGTGAGCATAAACTTTTCTGTTTTAAGTCTTACTATCAGAAGCTTTAACAAACTTTTCTCTGTTTATATATTTAAGGAATCTCATATGATTGTGAAATATACACAAGAGAAACTTGGTGGAACAAAAGCCTTTAAGGTTATTTGTTCTGCTTAGTGAGCCAAATGAGATAGATGATAGATAGATAGATAAATAGATAGATAGATGATAGAGAGATAGAGAGATGATAGATAGATAGACAGATAATCAATATGCAGTAAGTGCAGTGGAATGGTAGGTTCTCTATACCTTTCAGTCCACTAAATCACTTTAAAATCATGGACTTTTTAAAATACTGGCAAAACTGACTGTATCCTTCCCAAACCTCTGGGTCCATGATGTACATGTACATCTTATCATAGATGATAAGTACTTTGTAGAAATCAGAAAGTAGGTACACAGGGCAGTCATTTCTAATACTCTCTTGATGAACTTATTATTGTGATAAAGATTTTTTTTATCCAAGGCTTATAATTTCTACTTTTTAATATATTGTGAGAACTGGTTCCACAAAGTCCTCATTGTATGATCCAGCATACATGAGGCAGCTAGGTAGCACAGTAAATAGAAAGCTGGTCATGGAACAGGAAAATGTGAGTTCAGATCAAGCCTCAGGCACTTACTAACTGTGTGATCCTAGGCAAGTCAATTAATTGTTTGTCTCAGCTTCTTCATCTGGAAAATGGGCTATGGGAGGAAATGGCAAACTACTCTAGTCTTTGTCATGAAAATCCCCAAAATGGGGTCACAAAGAGTCAGAAATGACTGAAACTTCTAAACAACAATAACCAGTATATACTTCCTCCGTGCATGGAGCATTCTTGATGGAACTATAAGAACTCAATCAGATCTAATCCAGTTGATCTTTCTATTTTTTTTAAATTGTAGTTTCTAGAATGGCAGATATAATCCAAAAGTGGTAACTCCATTGTCATTGAGGAAGGAAAAAAGCTTTGTTTTATGAAGATTTACACATCTTTTTCATTTTTGTCTTTAGTTCTTACTAGGTATGGGCCCCCAGAAAGCTACTCCAGATTCAAATACTTTGGGTGAAAGCATCCAGTCAGAACTTTGGGGTGTAGGGTATGTTCAGGGAGGACAAGTACCTTTGGTGTGATGGCTGCCAAGTCCTTCCAGGGCTCCTTCCACCTTTGCTGTCCACCTGCTCCACCTCTCACCTGTGGCTCCAAGAAGCTGAAGCATATGCAGCGACCACACCCTGGTAAACCATTTTGGCAGATGGACCAAACCAGGCTGAGGGTAACCAAGGGTTCTCAAACCCATTGGTGAGTTAGGAGGGTATCTACCCCCAGTATGTGAAGACTTCATTGGTGGAATAGGTGGATGAGAACAATTTGTTCCAATGGCCATGAAGGCAGATGAAGCAGGTGATAGGGAGTGCTTAGAGCTTGGTTAGACACCAAATACACCAAGGTCATCCACTGCATCCTGAGCCATCACCAGCTGTCTTGACTGTCCTGCCACTGGACTATGATGACTCAGGAAGAGAGAATGAGACTGATGATTTCATGCAACTCTGCCTCACTTAAGTCCAGTTTACATATAAATCAAAAGACATTACATCACATCATCCAGTCAAAACTTCACCAATGTGTTTACTTTCACCGGAACAAAAAAAAAAATACATTGTCAAATTAAAGAACATTTGGGGGGGGGGGGGTGGAGCTGAGATGGCAGAGTAGAAAGACATGCACTCTAGTTCTCCCCCCACAGCCCCTAAAATACCTATAAAAAATGACCTTAAACAAATTCAAGAGCAGCAGAAGTCACAAAATGACAGAGTGAAAGAGATTTCCAGCCCAAGAGAGCCTAAAGGTGGTCAGGAAAAGTCTATCACAACAGGCTCAGAGCAGAGTGCAGCCCTCAAAGTGCAACCCAGCTTTGGCCAAAGCATGTCAGAGACAGGACAGGACCAGACCTGAGGGGCAGAATCCCTGGCAGCAGCTGTGGTTCCTAGATTATTCAACCCACAAACACCAAAGACAGCTTCAAAGGTCAGTGAGAAAGTGCTTTCACCTGGGTGAGAAGGAAATGCAGTTTGGCCCCGGTAGCCCCAGGGCAACAGCAATCACTGTGGCACACCATCCATTTTAAGAGTCCTCTGCCTAAATCAAGTAGCTAAGCTGGATCTCAGCCCTGAGTGGTGGTCCTGGGGTTAGGAGGAGCAATATGGCATGGTGGAGCTGGAGGTGATTGTGAAGAGGGAACCTGACTCACATGGGCAGAAAAGCTCTATTGAACATTCTCAGGGCCAAGCTCAGCCCAGTCTACGCTGAGTGGTATTGGCAGGAACAGAACCAGAGCAGACTTCAGGGGCAGAATCCCTGGCAGCAGCTATGGTCCCAGATTGCTCAACCCACAAATGCCAAAGACAGCTTCACAGAGTCTGATCTGAAAAGCTTATGGTAGCTCTCAGACCACAGCACAGGCCCTTGACTGTGCTTGGAGAAACTGAGAACTTACAGGTCCACAGAGTATACCCTCCTCTTGACAAAGGACTCAAAAGCCAAGTAACTGGCTGGGAAAATGCCCAGAAAAGGGGGAAAAAATAAGACTATAGGAGGCTACTTTCTTGATGAACAGGTATTTTCTTCCATCCTTCTGGAAGAGGAAGAACAATGCACACCATCAAAGAAAGACATAAAAGTCAAGGCTTCTGCCTCTAAAATAAATATGGAATGGTCTCAGGCCATGGAAGAGCTCAAAAAGGATTTTGAAAGTCAAATAAGAGAGGTAGAGGGAAAATTGGGAAGAGAAATGAGAGTGATACAAGAAAATCATGAAAAGCGAGTCAACAGCTTGCTAAAGGAGACCTTAAAAATGCTGAAGAAAATACCTTTAAAAATAAACTAACTCAAATGGCAAAAGACGTACAAAAAGCCAATGAGGAGAAGAATGCTTTAAAAAGTAGAATTAGCCAAATGGAAAAGGA
>JAQQSK010001731.1:0-43826 GCA_028658325.1 Potorous gilbertii | reverse complement strand
CCCAGCAAGTGCTTGGGGTCTAGGATTCAAATGCTGCCCCCCAGCCTCAGGGCTTTTGGCGGCAGGCCTGACTGCTCTTCAATGGGAGCTTATCTGCTGGTTCTCAGGTGGGGGCAGGGCCACCTCTCAGGCTCAGTTCCCTCAGGGGGTTTATGCAGAGATCTTTTGTAATGGAGATGGGGTGGAGCTCCTGCCTGAGCGGCCTCTGCCGCCGCCTCCCAAGGGGGTCCGAGTCCCGGAGATACCCCGCTCCCCTCTCAGCCTGTCTCTCTCACTGACCTGTGGGTCTGTGGGTGGAGGGACCTTTGCGGCCGCCCGGAGATTCAGGTCTCTGAAGCCTGCTTGGGTCTGCTCGTTCCTCTCAGTGCCGTGTGGCCGGGCAGAGCTCTGCGGCTGGGGTAGGGGGTGGCGAGCCCTCCGCAGGGCAGGGCTCCGCTCCCGTCCGGGGTACCTTTGCGGTCGGTTTTTCAGGGCTCTCTGCGACCGGAAATCTCCTTCCCTGTGTTTCTTCGCGGTTTCCACTGTTCCAGAATTTGTCAGGAGTTCTTTTTACAGGAAATCTGTGGGCTGTGGATTCGGAGCTAGCAAATGTGAGTCTTTCTACTCTGCCATCTTGGCTCCGCCCCCGGAAATCTTGTTACTAATTTAAAATGTACATTGGTACGAATGCCACAGTGTTCCTTCTTATATTCATTGTGTGTTAATGCCCTGGACCTACCTTGGAACTCCTTAGTCCAAGTGCTTATACAGATCATGTTATCTTCACAACACCCTTATGAGGTAGCGATCATGTGAATTATTCTTCAAATTTTACAGGTTAGGAAACTTGGAGGGGGAGAGGTTGTCATTTACTCCATGTCTCATGCCTATTAAATGACAGAGCTGGATAGCATTTACTCCACCTACTATATAATTCCGAGTTTGTTTGAAAGGGGATGAGAACATGATTATGTGAATAAGATAGGATAGAGTCTCTTTAGGTTAGAGATGAGGAAAATGTGTGCCCTCTATTCCTAGCAAAGACAGATGTTTTAAGAGAGGTAATCCCAAAGTTCTTCCTCTTAAAAGAAAAGCACAGTGCTATGTAATATTTTTGCAGATAAAGCAATGGCTTGTCCCTTGGTTTTTGTAATTCTTTTTAAGCTAATGAGAAGTCTCTCACTCTATTTTTATGCACTGTCTATCCTTTTTGAAATATTTGGCAGCTCTAGCAACAAGCAGCTGCTTGTTTTAAACAGGAAATTTAAATAGGCTAACTTTCCATCAGGCTTTGTAATAGGAGACTTGTACAGTTCAAGGGACCAGGATATGAGCAAGTCTGGTCTAGCCCTTGAGTTTGCATTTTATATTTTTATTTAGAAAAAACAGGAATGGCTCTGGACCTTTTTTATTTAGAGCAATAATATGTGTTTATGGTACACATACACACGCATACAACACACTTGTGGATATATGATTATGCTAAAAGGTACCATTGATAATGAGGGCAGCTGGATAGTACTGTGCATGGAGCACTGAGTTCACACTTGGCCTCAGATACTTACCAGCTGTGTGACCTTGGACAAATCATTTCACCCTGTTTGCCTAGATTCCCTCATATATAAAAAGAACTGGAGAAGGAAATAGCAAACCACTCTAGCATCTTTGCCAAGAAAACCCAAAAGTGGTCACGATGAGTTGGATGTGACTGAAATGACTAAATAACAAGGCACTTACATATCTATGTATGCATTTAAGCATTCACAATTTTTTTTTTACATATCATCACTTAACTTTTTCTTGTGATTAGTTGTTTTGAATTCTTTTTTAAAGCAAAGAAGTTTTTTATTCCTTTTTCAGTTCCAAATGTTGTCCCTCCTTCCCTTTCCCTCATCCATTGAGAAGGACAAAAATAAAAGTCATCACAAATCTGTCATACAAACATTTCTGTTTTAGCCATGTTAAAAAACAGAGTCAAGAGAGAAGAAAACATGCTTCCGTTGGCACTGATTATATCGCCGCTCTGTCTGGAGGTGAATAGCATATTTCTCCAGGAGTCGTTTGGAATTGTGTTGGGTCATTGTGCTAACCAGAGTTACTAAGTCTTTCACAGTTGATTATCTTCACAATATAGCTGTTACTGTGTAGATTATTTTTCTGGTTCTTCTCATTTCAGTTTGCATCAGTTCATTTAAGTTTTCCCACAAATCTTCCAGAAACCATCTCCTGCATCATTTCTTACTGTAAAATAATGTTGCATCGTTTTTATATACCATATTGTGTTCAGTCATTCCCCAGATGATGGCCTTCCCCTCAGTTTTCAGTTCTTTGCCATCACCAAAAGAGTATGCATTCATTATCAAAACGCTGTTGGCCAAATTTCACTTTGATAATGTATCTGTTCCTAGTAGAATTATTATTTACTACCTGTGTTTGGCCAGATGTGGTTTCCACTGTAGCTTCTCCAATTCTTTTTCTCCAGTAGCTGAGGTTCTTAACCCACTGGGCTCATGTGCGCTAATTTGGGTAGGGTTGGGGGAGGGGAACTAGATCTGTCGTGTAGAGAATTCTGTCTGAGGGAACTCGGTCTGCCCAAGCCCATCAGCGCCGCCTTGGTCACTTAAAGTCTTAGGGAATTGTCTGAGTCACTAAGAGGTCAAGTTTAAGTAACAATTAGCATTTCTATGGCTTTCTAAGATTTGCCGAGTGTTTTGCAGGTTACCTCCTTTTATCCCATCTTACAGAGCACAAATCTAAGACTGAAGAATCATCCAGTGTCTGAGTCTTCCTGACTCCTAGCCACCACACTTCATATTATCTTACCAGTGTCAGATAGCCATTCCTATCAGAGGTGAGACTTGACCTCAGGGCCTCCTGACTCCAAGGCTAGTTCATGACCCTGAGTTCCCTGCTGGCTTTCATACATACCCATACATATATGTATTATTCATATGCCTCAGATCTACCTCCTTTGTTTTTCTTCACGTACCTATGTCCTGTGTTTCAAAACTAGGTTCCCTCTTGCATACATTGGCACGTTTTGTCAGCCATCCCCTGTTGAAGTTCTTCCCTTTTTTTTCCAAGGTCAAGTTCAGGTTCCATCGCCTTTGTGAGCCTTTTTCTTGGTCCCCCTTTCCTTAATTCATCTCGCTTTTGTTAGAACTCTTTATTCTTTTCTAATTCTAATCTGTTATAGTGACTTGTGTATTTGTCTCACCTGCCAAGTTAGAAGCTCTTTTGGGGGAAGAGTCCTTCATTTTTCATTTTTGTATCCTCAGTAAGTTTTCATATAGTAGGTACAGGATACATTTTTATTGAATTGATTTGAACATAGGTCTTTCCCACCCAAAACACCACTAAAGGAAGTGTTTTTTCTTTGTGCATACTCTCAAGAATTCTTAGGGTTTTAGGAGAGGTAGAATTGGGAAGAAAAGCTTTCCCTAAGCTTTTCTTCTCATGCACTTATATTCAAATACCACCCACCAAGAGATTTAGAAATATCTCTTTTCCAGAGACTTTGAAATAACCTCAGAACTCAAAATTCCCAGTGTAATTCCCTTGTCAGAGCTTAAAAGATTGATAAATTAAACTGTTTCTTTTCAAAGTTTTAAAATGTAAGCTTTGATGCTATAGGAAATAAATTGAAGGCATCAGGTTTAGTAATTATGTGTTGAATATGTCTAAACTTGCAAACTGAGATGTTATAGTTGGGCTTGTATTCAAGGAAATTAAATTCTCCTGTAGAATTTACATTGGGGGAAATAAATAATTCAACCAATCAACACACATTTATCAGGTATGAACTAAGTTTAAGGCACTAAGTTAAGGGCTGAGCCTACAAAGACAGAAAATGAAACAATCCCAGCATTCAGTAAGTTATCCAGCAAACCAAATCAAATTATGTGGAAAAGGTTTGAATATTTCTTTTTGTCCCATCCTTATAGAATTTCCTTGTTATTTCCTCTAAACTGGAAGATAAAAACAGAACCATATGTAACACCACACATTATTCCCATGAGTTAAAAAAACAATGGGTCTCTGAATCTGATCCCACTGGATCAGTACCTTTGTTTATGAAAAGTGCTATTTTTAAAAGTCATTGGTTGTTTGAACAAAAAAACAGCATTAGATGAACAATTCTTCCATCATTTACAGTGCCTTCTTAGTGGCTGAGGTAGTGAGTTTCATGACCACTGGAAATTTTGCATATGGACCCTGTGGCCATCTCAGGGCATGTGGAAGGCTGAATGAACATTTGTTGTGTGTGGCCTGAAATAACCCTTACCACATGGGAATTCTGAGTTGGCATGTGATTCCCAGCCAGGCATGTGAGCTTCTGCCCAGGCCTGAGAGCCCCAACTATAGAGGAATCCCCTAATTCCCCTATGGCCATCTAAAAAGTCTGCTATGGCAAGATTCCCAGCACCATGCCTCTGAGATCAAAACAATCTTAATATGGTTTGGGCTGCTCTTCTTGCCCCTAGTTAAAAAGGAGGGAGCGGGCCAAGCTAGATACGTTCAGTTGTGAGTCCAGCCTCAGTGGGGCTGGCATATAACAGGATGTTTATTTCACTTGTATTTTTGAATACTACCATCTGCAAAATTTAGGACAGCCATGAGTCTCCTTGACATGAGTCCCCCAAATGGCCCACTTGCTCTGCAAGGATGCTTTCATAAAGCTTCGCTTTTGAACCCTGGGAAAACTTCCAAGATGAATTACATGTCGTTTGTAGAGTGAGCTTTTTTGGCTCACAGTCACGTTTTTCCCTTTGGCGTGATTAAGAAGGAACAAAAGCCAGGCCTCACCTGAACTGTCTGTTTCTTCAGAGGAGCAGTGCAGAAGGGGGGCATTTGAAAACTCTCGTGGTTTAGATCAATCATTTTTTAAAATATAATACTGACGTTGGCTATCCTTGTTCTTGCTGAGTCACTCTCAGTGTGGGGGCAGGGGGTCCAGCCAGGTCAGACAACTGGGAATTTGTGTTGCTCTGCTATGAAAGAGCCCTTTTTATGCAAGAGACTTAAGTGGGGGATGGGGGGGAGCAATCCTCTCAGGAAACTTTCCTGTGCTTACACTTGCCTCTCCCGGACCAGACTAAATCAGCTCTGAGAACCTTGGCTGGCCCCACATCTGAAAACGTTTCCTAGAAATTACCTATGTAAATAGCCTTGCTTTGTGAACTTTATTAGTTTTTCAAGTGCCTCACCAGAGGACACAACTGAACAGGATGAAAGAGGAGCCATTTGTGTCAGATGCTCAGAAGTGAACATCTTAGTTAACTCCTTGTGACTAGAAAAAAAACTTTATAAACCTATTTTTTAATATTTTATGTAAATCTCTTGAGCAGTTATTATAATGCCTGTAGTGTAGGGATTCTGAACCTTTTTTGTATGCTTGGCAATCTGGTGAAGCCCATGGAACCCATCTCTGAATAATGTTTTTAAGGGCATAAGATACAGAAGATTGAAAAAGAGAGACCAATTTGATTGAAATACAGTTATCAGAATTAAAGCAAACAAAAAGCTCACACACCCTAGATTAAGAAGCCTTGCTCTAGGAGAATGACAGTCCTTGAGTAGCATGGTAGGGAGTAGTATCCTCTCTCTTGAGCCAGGGAAATGTGCTTGGACTGTTAGACAATTTCCCAATAAAATAACCCCAGCTCCGGATTCCATATGGAAAGTCTTCATTAAAAACAGGCTCTTTGTTTTTATCTCATAGGCATCGACTGCAATAAATGAAGATTCAAATTCCAAAGAAGGTATGTTATCCAGGGGGCCTAGTCATACTTAATTGTTTGCATTTGTGGAAACAAAAAATAAAAGTCATTCAGTCAAAAACGGTTCTAGAAGCTAAGTATAATGAACTGTAATATATTTAGGAAATTACCTAGATGAGCTATCTTAATCATTGTCCTTCATTAAGAAAAGAAACAACACCAGAAGACATTTACTATTTTTAAAGCAAGGAAATAATGCTTACATTATATCATGACTTTTCCTCCCAAGCACCGACAAGTTTTAGTAAATTATAATGAATTTAAGTTTCTATCTAGTACTTTGGGGAAGTTTTCTTTGTTTTCCTTGTTTTTTCTACAAATCAATAAAATAATTTTAAGTGAAGGACCAAAGTCTACATTGGATTTTGAAAACGTTTAACGCATTTTCTTTGGAAAAATATTGTATTTAAAGTATTTCGAAAAATACAGCTTCTAGTAAGAAATAAAATGTATAAGCTTATATAGCCAGTATTTTTTTTTGCTTTTGCTTTAATATTATTACTTAGCAATAATAAGTGCTTTACGTTTATGTAATGCTAATATGTATTATAATATTTTACATGCATTAAACGATTTCACGCACATTAGTTCTTTAACTCCTATAAGATGTGGGAAGGACCTGAAACTTGCAAATTATAAAAAATGAGAACACTTACCATGGGTTCCAAGATGTTTTTAAAGGAACGCATCCACAGACATGATTTCATGGGAAAGCAAGCAGCATTCCTTATATGGTGTGCTAACAAAATAGCTGCTCTATAAAGTGGCCCATTTGGGTTATTTGACAGACAAGTCACTGCCTTTCTAATCCTTTCATGCCAATGTTTGAGTGGTAACTTTAGGGCTCTCACTGGCTAATGATATTAGAGTAAGGAAAGGTCACTAAACAAAATCTGAGGAGCTTTGGCTTTCCTGATGTGGCTTGATTTAAATCTTGAGAAAATGTGAGAAACTAAAAGCTTGGGTTTTGCCATGGAGATGGGAAGGAAAAGGAAGTTTAAACATAAAATTGAGAAGATTCCATGTTTATATGTTTTTGCATTTGTCTCAGCATTCTTGTAGAATGTAAGCTTCCTGAAGACAGGGACTGTTTATTTTCAGTGCCTAAAATGTATAGACAGTCAGTGTTTATCAAACTGAACCAGAGTGCAATTTTGTCATTGTTCTCTCCCTCTTTCTCTCTCTCCCTCTCCCTCTCTCTTCCTCTCTGTCTCCCTCTCCATCTCTCT
This sequence comes from Potorous gilbertii, assembly GCA_028658325.1. NCBI lineage: Eukaryota > Metazoa > Chordata > Mammalia > Diprotodontia > Potoroidae > Potorous > Potorous gilbertii. Next base: position 36,838 of record JAQQSK010001731.1, on the reverse strand, counting down.
GTCTTCCCTCTCCGTCTTTCTCTCTCCCCCTCCCCCTCTTCCTCTCTCTCTCTTTCCCTCTCCCTCTTTCTCTCTCCCTCTCTCTCTCCCCCTCTCTTCCTCTCCATCTCCCTCTCCCTCTGTCTCTCGCCCTCTCTGTCTCTCTCTCTCCCTCTCCCCCTCTCTCTCTCACCCTCTCCGTCGCTCTCTCTTTTCCTCTTCCTCTCTCAATCTCTCTCTCTCTATCTCCTCTCTCTCCCTTTCTTTCTCCCTCTTTCTCTCCCTCTCCCTCTCCCTCTCTCAATCTCTCTCTCTCTCTCTTGCTCTCTCTCTCTCCCATCTCCTCTCTTTCCCTCTTTCTTCCTCTCTCTCTCCTTCTCTCCCTCTCCCTCCCTCACTCTCTCCCTCTCTCCCCTTCACCCCCCCCTTTCTCTCCCTCTCTTTCTCTCTCTTTCTTTGTGTGTATCCCATATTCTTCTCCACAGATGAAGATATCCACAGATGGCATTTTGTTACGAAGTGATGGAAGTCTCCAATCATCCTTCATCCCCATTGGCCATGACAGACAAGTTCAGGCAACTGTAGCTACCTCCCCCATGAAGTTTCACTTTTTTGACTAGGCATTATACAAATAAACAAACAATTTGGACTTCCAAATTGTTCTCTCTTTTCATATTTACTCAAAATACAAACTTTTGGTCTCATAGGGAAAGCTTGGAAATAATATGTTTTGAAGTGTTAGCCATTCCTGTGCATAAAAGGAAACCCAAGGATATCATGGCTCTGTTTCTCTGCATGATTGTAGAATCCTAAATTTAATATATTAACTAGGTATTGGTAAAGACTGTTGTTCTCTTTTCAGAGTGGATTAAAATGCCAGTCCCAAAACAGATAGGAGCCTCATTTAACCCACATCATTCAGACCCTCTCTCTAAACGTTAAGGCTGTTACTATTCTGATGTATGTGTGGGAGTGCAAAATGCAAATAGCCATAAAATAATACATTATAAATTCATCAGAAAGCTATAAGCATAATGTTACATAACATTTTAGGGAAGACTAGCCATGACTGACCCCAGAGATCAGTGAACACTTCTTGAGGTAGCTATAAGTTGACTTGATATTTAAAAGGTAGTTAGAAGCTGAACAATGTGTGTACTGTATACTATGGGATGGCACAAGGAAGAGCTTAGTTCAGAAGTAGAGACCTGAGAAAAGGGTTAAGCCTGACCAGAAGACACCGAATTCAGTCTGGTTGGAATAGAATGTGGCAGGAATTTATATGGAAAGACATGGTAGCACCAAATTTTGCAAGGTCTTGATTGCCAGGGGTAGGAGGTAGAATATTCCTTAGTAAGCTATAGGAACCTATTGCAACATTTTGAGCAGAGAAATAACCTGATGCTTTACATGGCCGAGATAATGCTGACAAAGATGGGAAGGATAGTTTGGAGGGAGGAGAGAGTAGAGGAAGAAGGACCTGGGAGGAATTTAGTATGAGAGTTGAACCATCACTGACACATGATGACCACTTATTCTTTGTTTAAAATTTCCTGGAAACAAAAATTGTGCAATTTCCTGTAAAGCTTATGTAGTACTTCTCACTACCACGACATAGTTTATTTTGTAATCTAAATCCTAATGGTTATCTGATTGTTAGCAGAGATGGAAAATATTTGGAGAGTGTACCTTGAAAATTCTTCTGAATGTCATGATTAAATCTCCTCTCAGTTTTCACTTCTCAGGCCATAGAGTTCCTATTCCTCAAAGGTATTTTCTAAATATCTTTAGTCTTGTTGGGATTCTGGCCTTCGAGACTTTTCTCCAGATCCTTTCCAAATTCTCCATGTTAACCATGGACATGGGTTATGACTTTATTCTCTGGACTCTGCTTGTGCCTTTAAGGAAGCTCCTCGTGTGCTGTTTGATTTGTGAAATTTGCATTTTTGCATTTTCAGCTTTGCCCAGTGTTTGTATTGTTCAGAATAAGTATTATTGAGTTATTCATATAGATACACCAAGTGTACAGATGGTAATTGGAGAACAGTATCGCCTTTATGTTAGCCTTATATGCCATGTGACTCTAGTAGCAATTTATGAATTCATGATCCCACAGAATATCTAATTTGTATCCAAGATTCTGGATCACATATTGGACTTAGGGTCAGGAAGACTTGGCTTCAAATCTTGTCCCTGTTAATTCCCAGCTGTACTTAAACTTTATAAACTTTAATTTCCTCATCTATAAAATGGGTTTTATCAATGTTTGTGGTTCCTACCATATAGGCTTGTTGTGAGGACCAGATGAGATAATGTTTGTATGAAGTGCTGTGTAAGCATCTGTTATCATTTGCTTGATGCTGTTTGTTTTTTAATAGCATGATAGAGACAGGAGAATCCCTGAGAGCAGAATATGCCCAGGCAGAGCTCAAAGGGTCAAATTTACCTTCCGATTTCTCTCTAATAGCCTCTTATGCTGGTACAGGCATTGATGTTTCATGTCTCTATGTTTCAGATCTAATAACTGATGGCAGAGTATGTTGTAGTGTTCTTTATAACTATTCTCCATAAGTAACTTTAATTTACAAATGAAAGCAATCCATTCTGGGTTCTACATCATAGATGTGGCAGTAAATACTTGGGATTTAAAATCTGACTGTTTTTAAAGCAGTAGTATGTGATCTATTAAGGACAACAGATGGATATATACTATTTCAAATAAATAGTTGAACTGATGAAAGTTAACAAGAAGATACTAAGATATCGTTGTTATTAGATATCCAAAGTTTTTAGCATTTATTCTTCAGAGATTTCACTAGAAATATTCTTTTAGAAATAGTTACTTTCCCTTCATCTCCATCTTCTACCCAACATTTTCACCCATATTGATTTCCCATTCTTTCCTTTAACTATTTCGAGCTATTTGAAACTAACTTTATTTCACCATAGAGATTTTTGTCCTAAAGCAAATGCTTTAAAACTTCTTTGTAAAAAGCATTAATAAACTGTAATTTTTTTTTTACCATGACCACACCCACTCAGATGGGACAAAAGATACATTGGACTTAGATGATGAGTATCTGTTTTGCGTCCAGAATATACTTGACTATTAAAAAAAAAAAGAAATTATTCACAAACATGAAGAAATAACCATCACCATAGGTTAAGTTTGCCTGAATTAAGTGGAAATCTTTTCCTTCTTTTCTGGAACTTTAAAGATATATTTTGTGACACAAAATAGGAGGTCATTTTTAAGTCAAGCCATGACCTCCCAGGAGCATGAATATCTTTTACTTCCCTAGCTGTCTCAGTGTAGTGTGCATTTTGTCACATTGTAGTGTTTGGTGATGTGGGTAAATTGTAGAGATTTTGTCAGATGTTGTCAGAAAAATAAACACATCATTCACTTGTAACTGCCATAAATTTAGTCCCAGCAGGCAACTTTTTCAAGTATTGTTTCTAATCAAGATAATTTGATTCACTTGGGAGTTGTTTATAATTAATAGATGCCACATAGAGATTGTTAGAGATACTTAATTCTTACTGATGATTGGAGATATAAAAGCAGAAAATGTTATGAATGGGTTAATATTTAGAAATAAGATATTATTTGTGATTGAATTGCACTAATGAAAGCTTGTAGATTGCGGACAATGAAAATGATTATCGCTTTGAAATGCCCGGTAGCAAATGTTAGTGATGTGGGCATATGGAACATAAACCCTTTCTTTCTGTTAAAGACACTGTCTTTGTACCAGCATCTGTTTGTGTAGTTTTTCCTCCGGGGACATAAAACAAAAAGTGCAACAAATTAGGTTTGCCACTCCTTAATGCTTTTTTTCCTAGCATGCGCTGAATGAATGATTTTAAAATGTAGACAGAGTTCTAGGGAAAACAGGTGGTGTGGGTAATAGAATTGATGTTGGCTAAATACTGTGTGGCATGGTGTCACCCTCTGACCAGTTGTTCATTCAATAAAAGTTTTTTGCATATTCTAACAAGGAGTATATTATGTGTGTGGTGTTAAGTGCTGGCCTCCTCAGGGTTAGATGCTTAGTTACTGACTGCCTTTTGCAACAAAGGCTCATTCATTGGTGTCTGTCTGTGAGCACAGAAACTTGAATCTGTTAGAAAAGCTGCTGAAAACTTGAATCAAATTATAACTTGTTCCTGGTGATGATAAGGATTTATTTAACTATAGGGAGGCACAAACATCTCCTCCCCACCCCAAGAATGTAAGCTATCTGATTGAGAGGTTGTATTGTAGTTATATTTGCACATGAAAGATGGATCCCTTCTCCCAGTCTTTTCTCCCACCGAGTATAATGTATAAACCTTTAACCACGTTAGAGTAATTCAAATGTGAAGCCATGTCTTAATTTTGCTCCTTTAAAAATAATTCCACCAAAACCTGTTTGACCCCTTTCGTTTGTGAATAATACTATGATCATTTTACAATGGGAAAAAAATGATGTGCTGTCTGTGTCCTGGAGTAAACTGTTAAGACCAAAGACTTTCATGCCCAAATGGTAAAAAGGAGTCACTGTGTTTAACTCTTTTTCCTTAATGGACACTTCATGACTTATTAGTGACTTGGATTTGTTATACTGCCTGAGAATACTTTGGAGGCCTAAATTAGCTTTTTTAAAACACCTACAGAAGATAAAAGAAATAAGGGCAGGATACCGAGGGTGAATGCAAAAGTGGCAAACTCCTGTAAAAGTGCTAAGGTATACATACAGTCAGCCAAGGCTAATAACATAAAAGGGCTTTTCAGTTTTATTTTTTTAAAGCAATGTTGGCAAAGAAAAGAATCAAAGAAGAGCTGCTGAAGGGGGGTCTCTGGGACTGTTTTCCTAACATGCTGCTCAGGCCCCACCTTAGCCTCTGCTTTTGATGGAATGGCCCTCCAGTTCTTGCCCTGAGACACTGGGCTTCTGGTGACTGAAAAGCACTGTGTGTCCTGCTGCAGACTCACCACACTGTTCTCTGGCCATCTTTCTGCTTTGTCACCATAAGTGGGCATCCCCACCCCGCTTCCTTTCTCCTCTAGCTCTGGGTACAGTGATCAGATCACTCCTACCTTTCCTGGAAATGACTGTCCATTGACTGCCCTGTGATTCCATCGAGGTGGAGGCATTTTATTTCTCTTTTGTTTCTTTCTCTTTCTTTCTCTTTTTGAAGAGGGATATTGAGGAGAGAAGTTCCCTTGTGATATCTTACTCTGTTTTTCTGGAACTGCTTAGAGGTAAATGTGCTCACCAATACAGGCTAAATTCAACATTCCTAGTTCCCTTTATCTTTTTTTTTTAATTTTCTGTCTGCTAATCAGAGACTGTGGACCTGACAATGATACTTCCTGGCTCAAGAGATGACCACAGCCCCTTCTGTCTTAAATTTCAACCCCACTATCCTTCCCCTCATCTATAGTCTCTTGATACCTACTAATTCCTTCTCTGCTACCTACAAACATGCCTAAGAATCTGCTATCCTTTAAAAACCCTCACTAGATCCCATCATCCCCACTATCATTTTATGTCTCTCCTCTGCTCAGCCAAACTCCTTGAAAAAGCTGTCTGCATTTGGTGCCTTCATTTCCTCTCCTCACTTTTTTTTCTTCTAAACTCTCTGCAATCTCATTTCAGTTAGTCAACTAAGACTGTTCTTTCCACAGGTAATGAATCTTCAGCCTCCTCCTTTTTTGATCACCCTCTTTTCCTAGATGACACCCCTTCTCTGGATTTTCATGATACTCTTCTGTACTGGTGTTCATCTTACCTGTCTGACTGTTCCTCCTTATTCTCCTTTGCTAAATCCATGTCATCTCTGTCACCCTTGGATGTCACTCAGTGCCCTGTCATGTTCCCTCTTTCCCTTCTGTCCTCTCATTTGGTGATCCCTCAGCTCCCATGGGTTCAAATATTATCTCTATACTGGTTATGTCCAGATGCATATATTCAGCCCTAGTCTATTCCTGAGCTTCAGCCTTCCTATTGGATATTTTGAATTGGATGTCTCATAGAAATCCCAAAGTTAATATGCCTGTAATGGAATATATTGTATCTCCCCCGAACCCATTCTTCCTAACATTCTTCTTTCCATGGAGGACACCACCACCAGTCACCCAGATGTACAGCAACTTCAGAGACATCTTCAGCTGCTCTTACACGTATGTCCAGTCGGTTGCTAAATCTTGCTGTTTGTCTTTTTGCATCTCTCATATTCCCTAATAATACCACTACCCTTTTTCAGAGCCTCATCCCCTCTCAACCTAGACTATTAGAATGGAAACCTGCCTCTCCCCCAAGTCACAAGTGATTTTGCTAAAGCACAAGTCACTTTGCACCCCCACTCAATTCCAGAGACTCCCTGTTACCTCCAGGACAACTATAAATTTCTCTGCCTGACTATTAAGCTTTTCACAACCTGGTCCTTTCCTATCTTTCCAATTATTCTTTTCCATGCACTCTATGGTATAGTCACAATGGCCTACTTACTGTTTTTCACACACAACACTGTCTCTCATCTCTGTGACTTTATAACAGTGCCTGTCCTCCCTGCCTGGAATGTTCTCCCCCCATACCCCCTTCTCTCTCCCTCCCACTTGGAATTCCTAATTTCCTTCTGTATAGTTTTTCCTTCTCCTCCTAGTTCCTTGTGCTCTTCTACCCAAAGAACCTTGTGCCCATCTTACGTATATCCTGTATATACCTCTACATGTACATATAGTCTCCCCTGCTAGCATGTAAGTTCCTCAACGGCAAATACTATTTCACTTTTGTCTTTGTATCCTCAGTGTGCCAGATACACAGTAGGTGCTTAATAAATGTTTGTCAGCTAAGTGATTGTGTCTACCTTTGCAAGTATTTGAACTAATCAAATCATCTTAGGAATATAACCTCAGTCACTGAAACCTGTCCAGAAGAAGACAAACAGGACATCAGTTCGTTATTATAGGCCATCAGAAGGATGGCTTCTTTCACAAGTCTATATTGCTAAAAGCCTGATTCAAGGAAGAAATGTGGTACAGTGGAGTTAGAGGAACTGAGTTCAATTCCTAGCTTTTCACTTACTACCTAGATATTACCTTGGGCAAGTGATGCTACAGAAAGATGACTTAGTATGAAACTAGGGACCTTGGGATAAATCTTGGCTTTGCCATTTATTACTTATGTAAGCTTAGATGAGTCACTTAACCTCTCTGGGCCTCAGTTTCCTCATCTGTTAAATGAGGGAGTTGAACCTAATAACTTCCAAGGATCCTTATAACTGTACGCCTAAGATCCTATGACCAGATCATGTCCGAGGGCAGTCCCATTATCTTAGGAGGCACCAAGGGGCAGCTTTAAACCAACCAGGTTGTCTTGGGATAGACCCATTCACAAAGCTTACTTCGGAATGTCTTTAGTTTTGTTTCTGTTTCTAACAAGCTGGCATTGGGCATGTCCATAGCCTGTAGGGAGAATCAAAGGTTCACCCAAGGACCAGTTCCTGGTAGGGACTGGACCTGTGAACTAGGTCTAGGGATATATGGGTGAAGATCTTCAGCAATGCAGACATCACCCCTGCAACCTTCTGGTAAGTTCTTTAATTTTTCTGGAAACTCTCCCGATAAGCTTCACTTTCACCTGGGCACCCCACCCATCAGGACTTTACTTAAAACAGCTGATTCTGGGCTAGAATAGAAAGGTCCAAAGCAATTTATTTACATCAAATTCTGAAGAGATCTCTTCCCCTGAAGACCTATTCTAGTGACTCAGTGTGGCAGCTGAGTGACCTAGAGTTCATGAAGACTATGCCAGTTGAACACAGGCCTTTGGAATTAGGAAACTTGGGATAAATCCTGGCTTGGCTTTGCCATTTATTCCTTGTGTAAGCTTAGATGAGTCCCTTAACCTCTCTGGGCCTCAGTTTCCTCATCTGTAAAATGAGGGAGTTGGACCAGCTAATTAGCTGGTCACTTGAGCATTAACTCTTGTTAATTAACTGATTAACTCTTTGTCACTTGAGGACCAGCTAAATGTGAGTTACTTTTTAACCAGAGGATTGGTGATCCGGTGGCTGAGGACTTCTTTCCCATATAGAACACCTCCTGAAGACATCTCCTAAGGTATGAAGAAGGTGTCATCTATTTCAGTGCTTGTGTGACCCTCACTCATTCTCAAACTGTAAATTTTAATTCGCAGAAGTTGCTGACCCACATCCATCCATACAGACTATATATAAAATTGGAATGGGAAATTGAGTTCAGATTTCAGGAATGTCAGTGGAATGTCTGTTCTAACGATGATTTCCTTCATAATATATGTAGAGTTGTGACTGTGTATGTGTGTATATATATATATATATATATATATATATATATATATATTTGTATAAAAGCATAGTTTTTTAAGCGCAGAAATCTTTGTGAAGTTTCCATAGCTAAAGCTTCCTCTGCTGAAACATCGGTGCCTATTCCAATACCCCAAAAAGAGACCCCACAAATCAGCTGGTTGACCTTGTGTTATGGCACAGTCCAGAGAAGAATGTGTCACCAAATATTGATGATTGGAATGCCTTTGTTTCTGTGTTTCTATTACTCACTCTCACACTGATCTCAATGACATACAAAATTCTGGGTGTCCCCATGTCCTCTCCCCCTCATCCCCAGTTACTCTTTTTCCTTTGTGTAAAAATGATGGGGTCAGGAGTTTACCAGTTAGGTCGCATTTGTTTGGACTTTCTTGTATTATTTCTGACATGACTTCTGAAGTGCTGGTATCAAATGTTGCTGGTCTGGTCTGTGGAAGGAGTCCTTAAAGTGAGGAGGAAGAGAGGTGAGGGAGGCCTGGAGCCAACCTGCCTTGTGCCCCAAGCTTTTATCTCTGCTAAGAGTGTGTGAGCCAGATCCAGGTATGAGTGGCCAGTGCATTTGGGGTAATTGAGCAGCTGGAGGCATGTCAAGAAGTAAGCTGAGTTTTTATGACAAGGCCTTGATCCCTGGTGAAGGGCATTGAGTCAGTGTCATTAAGTATTTAAAAGATTGTCATATGTAGAAGGGATTATATTTATTTTTTAAGATTACCACATGGAAGTGGGATTAGACTCTATTAAGTCCTGAGATCAAACCCAGAAACTAAAGGGTGGAAGTTGCAAAGAAGAAAATTTAGACTCTTATGTCTGGAAAAACAGGTAGAGCTCTTTAGAAGTGAAATGAGCTGCTCTTAGAGGTGATATGTTCTCACTCATTGGGAGTCTTCAAGGAGAGACTGGATGGTCACTTGATGGGAATGTTGTAGGGAGAATTCTTTTGGGTATCAGTTGGACTAGATGGCTCATATAAGGTTTCTTAAAATGCCAAAAAAATATATATTGTATTTCTATGAAAGCAAGTTAAAAGCAAATGACTTACACACCAGGCAGATACTGTATATTATTGCAGGGATGGGGCAGGTGGGTCTCCCAAGCCTCTGATGCTTGGATGGTTAGGATAGAAAAATGAGATTTAAAGTGAAATTTCAAGTTAATTATAATGTGAAAGGGTGAATGAAAGTTGATGCCAACTCTCAATAAAACTTCTGTTTTGTTGTGTTTTTATTACTTTGATTAAACATTTATTCTAAGTACTCATAAAGGCTTGAGTAATTAGAAAATATATAAAATATATATAATATATACATATAAATACATAAAACATAAAAAACAAAAATACATAAAAAATAACAAGGGGAACTCTTTTTCCAGAATAGCTTGGGGGCTGGAGCTGTAAGACCTAATTGGTCAACTCAACCAACCTGGAATGAACTAGAAGAGTAACATCACCCACAAAGGAGTTGAGCTAAGGGAAAAAAGAAGTAGCCAGCTCTCGGAGAGCCTAGAAACTGACCAGAGTGTCCCCTGGTGTTGGCTGGTGCCTAAAGCCAGTAGGGAGGAACATCTGAATGACAGTACTTGACTCATACTGTGAATAGGGTCTGGCACTGAGCACCACTATTTTCCCAGGTATAATGCTTTATGTAAGGACGTTAGGACACAGAATCTGCCTTGGGGTACTGACTCAGGATGCACAACATAATCAGGATAGGGTAGCCCACCTTTTTCCTTAATCATCAAAGGTTAAATTACTATCATATGCTATGGTAGGTGGAGGAGATAAAAAGATAGAAACAAAATGACTTCTCCCCTCATGAAATAATATTCTATATATATAGGTAGATACAAAAATAGATACAAAGTAGATTTGAGGTGATTGATGGTGGAAGGCTCTAGTAATGAAGGATTGCTCAATTCCCCCACTGAGACTAGATAGAATCTTGTAAATCCCCTCAGTTCTTACCCACACGTTGCTCAAATTCTTAATAATAGCTTGCATTTACATAATATTTTATAATATCTCATTTGAGCTTTTCAACACCCCTGTGAGTGCTATTCTTCCCATTTTGCCTATAGGGAAACTGAGGCACAGAGTGGTTAAGTTACTTGTCCAAGATCACAAAGCTAGGAGATGCCTGAGATGGGATTTGGATTAAAGTCTTCCCAATTTGAGCCCTTTTCCCTGAACCTCCTAGTTGACTAATAGCTACTTATGCCCAGAAACATCCTAGACCACTTGAATTGATTTACCTGATTTGCCTAATTACACTCTCATTCAGTTTCTGTTCTGCACATTCGTTTCCACTGGGTCTTCTCCCCTCTCTCATGTACACTCTGCCTCAGATATCCATGAGTTTGTCTCTTCCCTAATTATGAAAGCAATTACTAGTGTCAAAGGTAGGTTCTTCTGCTCCTTAAGCCCAGGAAATCACAGCTATAACTAATTGCTCCAAGTAGGTGCTTGTCCTCACCATATCCCCCACATGCCCATTTGCCTTTCAAATCAGCATCACCAGAGCCTAAGACACTTCAATCTCTGTGTCTCTGGCACTTGGATCACAAGAGAGTCTTTTCATCTCACTTCGTGGAAGTTAAATGACTTGCCCAAGGTTATACAGATTATAAATAGCAAAGATGGTATTCAAACTCAGGTCCTATAATCATTAAAAGCTTTGCCCACTGTGCCACACTGTCTGTGTGTTTGTCTACTTCCCACCTCCAGAAAGATTACTTTAATACTTAATTGATGTAAGAACAAGTGGGAGAATATAGTAGTTGCTACTCTTAAGAGAGTGAATCATTCAGTCAACAGACAAGCATTTTAAGTTCTGTTACATGCCAGGTACTATACTGAGTTCTAGGTCTACAAAGACACAAAAGTTCCTGCCCTCAAAGACTCCACAATTTAGCAGTAAAACTGTTTGTACACATAAAATGAACACAAAATTATGTAAAGCAGTTATAGGGTGATCCTGATGGAAGGTGGGAGCTGGGGGGTGGGGGGCAGGGGAAAGTGGGGAAGGGCTATCAGGAAAAACACTAAGTAAGAGATGGTGTTTGAACTGAGCTTGGAAGAAAGCTAGAGATTCCCTTCCTGTTCTAATAGTATCTGACTGTGAATAGATCCTCCTTGTAACACATGGTCACAGAGCCAAAGATACCAATGAAACTAGGAACATCCAAGATCGTAGACCCAGAGCTGGAGTCTTAGTCCAATCCCCTCATTTTACAAGTTATGAAATTGGGACCCAGAGAGATCCTGTAACTTTCCCAAGGTCACACAGGTAGCAAAAGGCAAGGATGGGATACACACCCAGAACTCTTAAGTTCACTTCCTTTCCTGTAGTTAAGGATAAATAAGTGAGTACATGTAGTGGTGAGTCAGATGGAAGGGAGGGAGGAAGAAAGAGAAAGAAAGAAGGATCAACCATCCGTGAATGAGGATTATGGTGATAAATATTAAGGAGGGAGAAACACCATGTTGAATCTGATCTTTGCCTCTTACCCAATACCAAGAAAAGGAAGAAGGTTTTGGTGGCAGGAGTTAAATTGGAGCACATGATGGCCATCTGTTAACATTGAGTTATGGCTCCAGTCCTCACTCCAAGTAAGGCAGAGCTGGTTCACTGTTCCAAGAACTAAGGCCCCAGCTGAAACAACTTCGGGAACTTGCCAGCTACTGTTCTTGGAGGTTGCTTAAAGAGGTAATGAAATGGATGATTCTGAAGCTAATCGGTATCATTTTTCTGGACCTACAATAACACAAGCCAAATCTAAATGTATACAAAGTCCTTTTGGTTCAAGATTGACCCAAGTCCAGAGTACTTTGAGCTAGGAAATGGTGGAGTTATGATGGGAATTGGGAGATATCTCAAGACTTGGGCCAAAGCCAACAGAAATTAACAGGATCATTCACATAGATTTCTTTTCACCATGGAAGTGGTTCAGTAGCTATGTCCTGGAGCCTAGTTGCTGGAAGCAACTGTAAGTTCATAGCTGATTAGGAGAAAAAACATACATGTTTCTTCAGAGAAATAGACCGTGAAGAAAAACAATAAGGATGGTCTGGTGAAGATAAATTGTGCGTAGAATATTAACTAGCAGGAATGGAATGATGTGGAGGTAACTCACTAGGGATACAGGTTTACAGCAAAAGTAATCAATATTGGGGACCCTGCGGGACAGACTGATGCCAACTCAGCTGAAAAGCAAGAAAATACGGATGAAGATGTGGATACGTTGCATTTGTCTAGTTCTAGAGGCATAAAGTATTGAAGACTGTACATTCTCAGGGGGAATAAGAAGCAACTACTGCAAATGCTGCAAGTTCTAACTGGGTTCTAACAACTTTAGCAGATAGCAAAGACCTTCCAACTTAATAATCTTCAGGTAAAGAGAGCTGTTGAGCTGTAACCATAATACCTCCTTCCTTCAGTTCTTGCAATTGTTCTAGAACAGTGCAGTGAATAGAGTGCTGGGCTTGGATTCAGGAAGACCTGAGTTGAAATCCTGCCTCAGACACTTCTTAGCTGTGTAACCCTGGGCAAGTTACTTAATTTCTATCTGCTTCAGTTTCTTCATTGGTAAATGGGGATATAATGGCACCCACCTCTCAGGGTTGTTGTGAAGATTCAGTGAGATGGTATTTATAAAGTGTTTAGCACAGTGCCTGTGGCACATAGTGCGTAATAAATTCTTGCTCTTTCTCTTTCCCTTCTAGACTAGGATGAGACAAAAGGGCCATGAAGAAACTTTGGTCATAGGATGTATTTTCTATTCTGGTTGGTGATCGCTTGGGGGAAGAAGCTGTACAATCAGATGGTCTTGGGAGACAGCACGAGGCACTGGAAAGGGGGCTGAATTTGGGGTCAGATGATGAGTTCAAATCCTGGTTCATTCATTCACTGCCTGCGTGACACTTAGCAAATTGTTCAACCTCTCTGAACCTCAGTTTTTTTTCAACTGTAAAACAAGGACATTAAACTAAGTGATCTTTGAGGCTTTATTTTGTAGAGGGTATAGTTTTACATTACGCAGTGCCTAGTACATTTTAGGCACTTAATACAAGCTTGCCTGTTTGATTGATTCACATGCTAGACTTCCCATAATCCATAATGGCTAGCTATGCCTTAGGCATTTTGATCTCAGGGATATTTAGCAGTGTCTTATGGTTATTTACTCAGGTCCTACCCTGTGCTGTTATTAGTTTTGGGCTTATGAAAATATGGTTATATTATGCTAGGCAGTGTTCTAGGTGATGGAAATGTAAAGAAACAGTTATGGAATATTAGTTCTAGAGCTTGAAGAGACCTCAGGGCCTTCATGCATCAATTGACATTTATTAAGGACCAGCAACTATGATAAGCTATTGAGTGCCATTTAGTAAATGGAGCTCAGAGTCTAATGGGGGAGAAAGTATGCAAACAACTATATACAATTAAGATACGTGCAGGATAAATTGGAGGTAAAGAGCAGAGGAAAGACACAACACAGGAGGATTGGGGAAAGGGTTCTTGTATGAGGTGGGCCATATAGTTCTAGTCTCCTTCATTTTATAGGTGAAGGTACTGAGGCCCATGGAAGGTAAATGACTTGCCCAAGGTCACACATGTCATAAGTAGGGCGGAAGGATTGAATCAAGTATCTGAATTCAGGACCAGTGCTTTTTCTAGGACACTAGGGTGCCACTACAATCCCTGTCCTCAGAGGACGTAAATTTTATCAATCTCCCAACAGAATGAACAAATTGTATGAAATAATTGGTTTTACAGGACTGTTGGCAGCTAGGTGGTCAAGTAGATAGAGTGTCTGACCTGCATTCAGGAGGACTTTCAAATCTGGCCTCAGACATTTACTAGCTCTGTGCCCCTGGTCAAGTCACTTGAACCATGTTTGTCTCAGTTCCTCATCCATCATGAGCTGGAGAAGGAAATAGCAAATCGCTCCAGGATCTTTGCCAAGAAAACTCCAAATGGGGTCACGAAGAGTCAGACATAAATGGAAACAATTAAACAGCAATAAATTCTTATATGAAAAGACATTTATTTAGACTTGGGTGACTGTTGAAAGGATTTTTGTCCTACTGATTCAAACTCCTGGTCATTTTCTGAAAGTGTCCCTCAAATTTAAGAAAGCCGTCTGTTTGTGGGAAGCCCTTGGTCCACATGAAAGGTCTGAGTTTTAGCTTTGGGATGGTGGGTTTTCTCAATGATGCCCTTCTGTCTTTCAATGGGAAAATGTCCCCAAACCAAAAAGAGAGTCAATTTTCCAAAGATGAATCTATGGCTTCCTATGGGCTGTTTCATTCCTGCTAAAATCAAGTAGAGGTTATATTTAGAATTTAAATATCCTCTTTATTAGAAAATTGTCTGAAGTCTGCTTTTCTGTATGAACCTTCAACTGACTGTTGTATCTGCTGGTGGGGCTATCTATTAATGAGAAATTATCCAGACGAGGTTCAAAACTCTTTAAGGGATAGTTCTAGATAATAAATAATAAACAAATCCTGAACCCTTAATTCTGGTAGGTCTTTTGGCTTTATTGGTGAATGGCATTTTTAACGTGTCTCCACTTTAGGCACTATGGAAATGTTATACAGGTTAACTTCTCCTTCTGCAGAATTCCCTAATGATGTTGGTATGCTTGCTGGAGACATTACCTAACCTCCTTCCCTCTTTCCAAAGACTATGTGAGTCAGGGGCAAAGTTCCACTTTAAACATCAAGGTGATTTTCATAAAGAAGCAATCTTTAAGGTACTTGTAGGCAAATGGTGTGTGAATGTCAGAGGGTTGTGGGAAGATGGAGCGTACAATTAACATGAGTGAGTGATGTATAGGGAGTGACCACCTTTGATTTCCAGGGCTAAAAATTCTTCAAGGTTTAATTCAGTCTGGTTTGGGAATATCCAGTCCAATCTAGTTACCATTGATTAAGTGCCTGCTATATGCCATGCACTATACTAAGTATTGGAGTCACAATAAGAAAGCACTCCCCACCTTCAAAGACCTTATAACCTAAAGCAGGCAGGAAAGTGGGGAGACATGGGGGTGGGAACCTTGTATGGTGACATCTTGTTTCATGAAATTGAAACCAGACAGAGCAGCAGATGCAACGTGGAAATGAGCTGCGTGTGGTTTCTACCCTCTGCAAAGGAAGGCATTGGGAGGAGTTGGAAACTCTACCCTCCAATCAGGGGGAGAGGAAGTGGAAGAAGGTAGTGTCAATCAAGGCTTGAGTTAACAGGATGGTGGTGAGCTTAGGAGGACTGAATTTAGCCTAGGAAAGGCATCTTGCTTCATGGAATTGAAATCAGGCAAAGCAGCAGATGTTCAGAGGAGTCAGTCCTATTCTGTGTTGGAACAGTCCGCTCTGTGCTGGATACCTTCAAGTATTCCAGTACTATACTAGACTTTGCCTCCCTAAATAGAATGTGAGTATTTAGATTGGAGGGATCAGTTCACTTTCATTTTTGCATTCCTAGCACCAACCTGGCACCAAGTAGCTCTTCATGATTGATTGCTAGATTAGACTTTGAAGTATCTCTAATGATAGAGACCAGAGCTAGCCTTCCCTAGCACACCCCCTTCACCTTCTCCCCTTAGAGAAACATACTGAATATGTTCATAAAGTAGAAAGTGTCACAATTGAGTTATTAGTATAAGTAGTATTGTATGATAGTGGCTGGGGCTAGATGAACAGAACGAACAAAAAATTGGATTTTGGAAAAGCATTTAATAAAGGGTCCTATGATATTCTTTTGAGCAAAAGAGGGATGTTGGTGAGTTGATAGTAGTCAGATGGCTTTATAATTGGATAAAAATTAACATTTATATTACATTTAAAAGCTTACCAAGCACTTTACAAATATCTCATTTTATCCCCTCAGAAACCTGAGAAATAGGTGATATTCTCATTTTACAGATGAGGAAACTGAGGCAGACATCGATTAAGTGACTTGCTGATGATCACACAGCTAGTAAGTGTCTGAAGTCAGATGTGAATATGGATCTTCCTCATTCAGTATTTTCACTACTGCAACACAGCCAAAGATGGTTGACCAGTTGTTGCACACTTAGAGGGAAAGAAGTCCCAGGGGGCATGTGAAAAGGTCTGTTCTCAAGAATGTGTGTTCAACATAGTCATCAGTGATTTGAATCAATACATGACAGGTTTATCAGATTTGCAGATGTGGCAAAGTTGGCAAGAACATGCCATACTATTTTGGATGACCTTTAAAGGATGTGTGTGTGTGTGTGTGTGTGTGTGTGTGTGTGTGTGTGTGTAGAGATATGGGGATCTAGGCCTGTGAGAACATTGATGTTGGGGAACACCCAGTGAACAAACTCTGATATTTCAGAGCAGTTTTTATTTTGCAACTTGGTCTTAGTGAGTTGCCCACATAATTAAGTCACTTAGCCAGGTTCACAAAGCTAGTATATGTCAGGGGCATGACTTGAAGCCAGGACTTCCTACACCTTCCTCCTACATGCTAGGAACATTATAGGGGCTTGTTGTTGTTTAGTGGATTTGGTCATGTCTGGCTCTTTATGACCCCATTTGGTGCTTTCTTTTTAAATTTTTTAAAAAATTTATTTTGTTTCCAACATTCATTTCCATAAGATTTTGAGTTCCATATTTTCTCCCCATCTTTCCCCTCCCCCTACCCTGAATGGCATGCATTCTGATTACCCCTTCCCCCAGTCTGCCCTCCCCTTTATCATATCCCACCTTATTCTCTTCTCCTTTGCTTTTTTGAAAGGCAAGATAAATTTTAATACCCCATTGCCTGTATATCTTATTTCACAATTGCATGTAAAAACAATTTTTTAACATCTGTTTTTAAAACTTTGAGTTCCAGATCGTCTCCTTTCTTCCCTCCCACCCATCCTCATTGAGAAGGCAAGCAATTCAGTATAGGTTATGCGTGTGTAGTTATGCAAAAGACTTCCATAAAAGTCACATTGTAAAAGACTAATTCTATTTCCCTCCATCCTATCTCATCTGGCCACCCAATCTATTTTCTCTTTTGACCCTGTCCTTTTTCAAAAGTGTTTGATTCAGACTTTCCCCTCTCCCAATCTTCCCTCTCTTCTATCATCTGTCCCCTCTAATCTTTCCCCCCTTACTTTTCTATAGGGTAAGATACTCAATTGAGTGTGTACGTTATTCCCTCCTTAAGTCAATTGTGATGAGAGAAAGGCTCACTCATTGTTTCTCACCTTCCCCCTCTTCCCCTCCATTGTGAAATCTTTTTCTTGCTTTTTTATGTGAAATAATTTATCCCATTGTCTCTCCTTTTCTCCTCCCAACATATTCCTCTCTCACCCCTTAATTTTTTAGACATTATCACTTCATAGTAAATTCACCCTGTGCTTTCTTTCTTTCTTTCCTGGCTTTCATCACTTCTGGAATATCATATTCCAAGCCTTTCAGTTCTTTAAAGTAGAAGCTGCTAGATCTTTTGTTAACTCCTGATTATATTTCCACAATACTTGAATTCTTTCTTTCTGACAGGTTGCAGTGTTTTCTCCTTGATCTGGGAACTCTGGAATTTGACTACAATATCCCCAGAAGTTTTCCTTTTAGGATTTCTTTCCAGAGGTGATCAGTGGATTCTTTCCATTTCTATTTTACTCTCTGGTTCTAGAATAATATCAGGGCAGTTTTCCTTGATAATTTCTTGAAAGATTATGTCTAGACTCTTTTTTGATCATGACTTTCAGGTAGTCCAATAAGTTTTAAATTATCTCTCCTGGATCTGTTTTCCAAGTTAGTGTTTTTTCCAATGAGATATTTCACATTGTCTTCTATTTTTTCATTCTTTTGGTTCTGTTTTATAATTTCTTGATTTCTCATAAAACCATTAGCTTCCATTTTCTCCATACTAATTTTGAAGGAATTATTTTCTTCAGTGAGCTTTTGTTCCTCCTTTACCATTTGGCCAGTTCTGCTTTTTAAGGCATTCTTCTTCTTGTTGCCTTTCTGGACCTCTTTTGCCATTTGGGTTAGTCTATTTTTAAAGGTATTATTTTCTTCAGCATTTTTTGGGGTCTTCCTTAGAAAGCTATTGACTCGTTTTTTCATGATTTTTTCTTATTGCTCTCATTTCTCTTCCCAGTTTTTCCTCTACTTCTCTTACTTGATTTGCAAAATCCTTTTTGAACTGTTCTATGGCCTGTGACCCGTTCATATTTTTCTTGAAAGCTTTTGATGTAGGAGCTTTGACTTTGTCATCTTCTTCTGGTTGTATGTTTTGATCTTCTTTGTCACCAAAGTAAGATTCTATAGCCCAAGTTCTTTTATGATGTGTACTCATCCTACTAGCCTAATATTTGACTTTCTAACTCTTTGTCAAGGTGTGACTGTGCTCCCAGTGGGGGTGGGGACACAGCTCTGGAAGCAGCCTCTGCAACTGCCACCACTGTTTCTGCCCTGGGGCCAACCTGGCCAGACCAAGTACTCCTCTTTCAACCGCATCCCACAGAATTTTCCCACTGACGTTTGTGGGTTGAGAAGTTTAGAAACTGCCACAGCTGCCAATGATTCAGTCCCCTGAGGCCTGCTCTGCCTGTCTGTGCTGGTGTGGCCCACATCTGACTGCACTCTGCTCCATGCCCGGTGTGATACACCTTTCGTGTCGACTTGGAATGCACTGAAAGGAAAATGGCCAGCATAGGGTCTCTGAACTATTCTATTCCACAATCAGTTGAATATATAAAGATTTAAGGGAACATGATTAATTATCTTCAAGTATTTGAGGGGCTGTCACATGAACAAGGAACTGGATTTTTCTGGCTTTAAGAACAGTGGGTAGAAGTTGTAGCAAAACAAGCTGAGTGTAAGGAAAATCTTCTTAAGGTTTAGAACTAGTCAAAAGGGGAATGACTTCCTTGGGAGAAAGGTATTAGAGCAAAGACTGAGTGATCATTGTCTGGACTATTATAGAGGGATTAATTTTATTTTTTTGAAATGGCAGTTTTTCCCAGTTACACATCAAGAAAATTTTAACATTTATTTTTACAAGATTTTGAGTTCCAAAAGTTTCTCCTTCTCTCCCTCCTGCCCCTGTTCTAAAAATATTAGACAGTTTTGTATATAAAGAGTGATTTATGTTCAGGTAAGAGTTGGACTGTGGACAATCACTGAGACCATCTCTTCTAGCTTTGAGATTCTATGAGCCAATGAAAAGAAAATATATGGAAGAACTTGGATACTCCAGATATGGCAGGATAGGAAGGATGAGATGGTGGATTTTTAAGAAACAAAGAAGGATAGATCATAAAGAAATACCCCTGTCAGGACTAGGGAGAGCAGCTCAGTGGTTTTTTTCCTCCTCTCTGATAAGAGCTATTTACTGCTAATAGTTGTGGGGTATTGGTCTCCAGCACTCTTTACTTGACCTCTAGGGGTATTTTGGTCTAAGCATGGACAAAAAGTCCCTTTTCCCTTTAGTTCACTCAAGATAAAAATTTTCCAGAATGCATTTTATTAGCAAGTAAATGCATGATAGTTTTTTTATACCCAACTTAGTGTGTATGTTATTCCCTCTTTGAACCAATTCTAGCAAGAATAAGGTTCAAGTGTTGCCTGCCACTCTGCATCTTCCCCTGCACTATACAAACTCTGTTTTTCACACCCCTTTTATGTGAAATAATTTACTCTGTTCTACCTTTCACATCCCACCTCTCCCTTCTCTCTTTCTCATCTCTTAATTTTGTTTTTAATATCATTTCATCATAGTCAACTCACACCAATGCCTTCTGTCCTTGTCCTTCTAACTTCCCTAATGAGAAAATTCTTAGTAGTTACATGTATCATCTTTTGTAGGTATATAAACAGTTTAAACTTATTAGATCCCTGATAATTTCTCTTTCCTAGTTACCTTTTTATGTTTCTCCTGAATCTTGTGCTTAAAATCAGTTATGGTCTTTTCAAGGCTTGAAAGTCCTCAGTTAAACATTCATTTTTCCCCCCAAGGATTATACTCAGTTTTGCTGGGTAAGTGATTTTTGATTGTAATCCTGGCTCTTTTCTCCTCCAGAATATCATACTGCAAGCCGTCTTATCCTTTAATGTAGAAGCTGCTAAATCTTGTGCTATCCTGATGCAGTTCTACAATATTTGAATTCTTTCTTTTGGGCTGCTTGCAATATTTTATCCTTGACTTGGGAAATCTGCAATTTGGCTATCATATTCCTGGGAGTTTTCATTTGGAGATCACTTTCAGAAAGTGACCAGTGGATTCTTTGATTTCTATTTTACCTTCTAGGTCTAGGATATCAGGGCAGTTTTCCTTGATAATTTCTTGAAATGTGATGTTTAGGCCCTTTTTTTGATTATGGATCTTAGGAAGTTCAATAATTCTTAAATTATCCCTCCTTTCTCTTAATTATTTGCTTGAATAAGCATGTCTTTTTTCATTTGATCAATTCTACTTTTTAAGAAATGTTTCTTCAGTGATTCTTTGTGCCTTTTTTCCCATTTGTTCAATTCTGCTTTTTAAATGGTCTTCTCTTCATTAGAATTTTGTTTCTCTTTTACCATTCAACTAATTCTGTTTTTAAGATGTTATTTTCTTCAGGTGTGTGTGTATGCGCATGCGTGCACGCATGTTTGTGTGCTCGTGTGTGTGTGTGTGCGTGCTCACGTCTCCTTTACCATGGTGTTGATTCTCTTTTCCTAGCATCACTCTCTTGTATTTTCTCAATTTTTCCTCTACCTCTTTCATTTGATTTTTAAAATCCTTTCTGAGCTTTTACAAGAATGGTTTTTGAACTTTTGGTCAATTGACATTTTCTTCAAGACTTTTCATATAACTGTTTTGATTGTGTTTTCTTCTTCTGAGTTTATGCCTTGATCTTCTTCTTTTTGTTGTTATCTTCTCATTTTCCTGTCTGTTTCTTGACTTTTGGATTTCTGATAAAGTGGGGCTGTGTTTCCAGGAAAGAGGAGACACTGTCCCAACGTCCTTCTGTCTGACCCCTTTGCCATCTTTGGGTTGAGAGCTCTTGAAGCTGCCACTGATGCCCCTGCCTCTAAGGCTTGCCCTGTAGGCCCAACCACCATCCCTTTAGACCTGATAACCTCCATGTTGTCTTGGGCTGAAAAATTGTTTCACCTCTACCTTTTGTTGGTTCTGTCAGAATTCAGTTTGAGGCATTACTTTAAAGTTGTTTAGAGGGGAATGTGGGAGAACTCAGATGAGTTTCTGTCTTTACTCCTTCATCTTCGCTCCACCTCCTGTTAATAACTAAATAGAATGGAAAAAATCAGGCTAAACATATAGTACAGAATTGATGAATTTATGAAGCAAATAAAACTTATCCCAAGATATCCAGAATCTAACCATCTATCCCTAGCCACCATCCCAACATTTCTCCTCTTTCCCTAACTTTAACCCATATTAAACATTTTCAGTAGCCTTTACACCTGTAGTAATAGTAAAATATGGTGTAAGAGAATGGCATTATACAAGTCAGGAAGAAATGCAGATTCAATGGACACTATGTAGAATTAACTTTGCCTGTTCAAAGGCCATTGTTTCCAAACTGAGTATAATGCGTACGCCTTTACATATGATATATGAGGCAAGTGAAGTATTATTGGCTTTAACTAGAGAGTTCAAGTGTTCTGCTTAGATTGTAAGCTTCTAGAGGACAGGAACTGCCATTAAAATATAGTATAGCCCCTTATATATAGTTAAAAATTTTTATTGATATATTTTTACATTATCCAAATGTTTTCTAGTATCCCCCCCTTGCCTTTCTCTAAGAATTATCCCACATAACAAGTAATATTTTAAAAAAAAAGAAAAAAAGTCAGCAAAACTGATCAGTACATCAAAATAAGTCTGAAAATATGCAATATACCATGCCCATGGACCTCCATCCTTTGAAAAGGAGTAGGATGGATATCTCTTCCCCTATTTCTTCTTTGGAGTCATGTTTGTTAAAATACACATTTTTATTAAAAATGCATTGTGTTGATTATATTTTGTTTTATATTTGTTAAAAAATACATTTTGTTGGTATATTTTATTCTATATATCACCAACATTTCTCCCGGTACCCTTCTCCCTTCCCAAGGAGTCATCCTGCATTATAAATAATATTCTTAAAGAAAAATAAGTTAAAGAGGAAAAATCAAAACTTTTATGTTGAAAAAGTCTGAAATATGTGCAGTATACCTCAGCTGTGGACCTGCCAGCTCTTCTTTGGAGCCATGCTTATTCTTTGTGTAACTTGGCAATATTCATTTTTGATGGTTTTGTGTTGGTTGTTCTTTGCTAATATTGTCATAATCTTGTGTGTATTGTTTTCTTAACTGTACTTTTATTCTGAATCTGATTTTTGTCTTGTCTATAGTCATCATATTCATTCTTAAGGTAAAGTAATATTCAAATACATTAGAGTCCCACAATTTGTCTAGCCATTCCCCAATCAGTGGAGAGATACTTTGCTTCCAGTTCTTTGCTATCATTCTAAATGAGGATGTGGAGGCCTCGGTTTATCTTCTCCCTTCCCTATTATCTGGTACCCCATCCTTTGCCTATCTATTTCAATGGATAGATATAGATAAATATACATTTATAAACATAGTCACATCCACCTCTAGGCATCACTGTCTAGCTGGAGATATCTATAAGGAGATGTGGGTATGTTTATACATAGGTGTTTATACATTAAAATTATGTGCACAAATGCATTCATGAATGCATATATCATATGCCAGCTTTTCATTTGGTGGCTCCATGATAACAACAAATGTTGCCTATTTCCTCCTAGTGCAATCCAGAGGTCACAGTATGGTCTGGTGGCAAGAGCCTTGAATCTAATCTCTTTTGTTTATTATCTACATTACTTTGGAGGAATCAACCTCTCTGGGCTTCAAATGAGATGTCCTTTAAGCTCCATTCTAGCTCTTACTCCCTTGTGGTTAGAAGACCTCTGTCATCTGTGTTCAAATCTTATCTCTGACAATACCATATGTACTTGAGTGAGTACCTTTGCCTTGACTCCCTCACCTGTAAAATAGTGAGGAGTGGATATGATGGCTTCTGAGATCTCTAACTCTAGATCTAGGAATTTTTTGGTCTATGGTACTATTTGTGCAACTTACATGATTCTCTGCTACATGCCACCCCATGATATGTGCTTAAGCTTTAAATATTACTAAGTTGTCATCTTACCTGCATTTTATCATTTCCAAATTTGTCTTCTGTGCCCTTGGCATCTGGCTCCTTCACTGACCTCTCTCCCCCTTGGTGTTACCTGTCATATGCTATGAGTGAATCAAGGAAGTTGTCTTCCATGTGTGCTAACTCCTCACCACAGAGAGGCGCTTAATGAGGGTTGTTTGATTGACTAATTGTGGCTTGACTAGGTTCCTGAAACTGAGGGGGCAGTGTTTTTATGGATTTAGCCACTTAATTTCTACAGAAATTCTGTAACTGTGATGTAGCATGAATTGGTATGAGGAGTGAATAGAAGGAAGCTGAAGGGGAGAAAAACAGATGAAGGTGAGAGTGCTGTCTCCTATCTTCCAATAGGTCTGTACATTGTAAGATCAGTTTGGATAACACATTATGCTTGGCTGGAATAGCAAAGTGAAATCGTATACTTAATAAGCCAGTAAAGGAGCTAGGGCACCAGTGACCTTGGGGCGATTGGACTTTTCACCAGGCTAAAAGCTGATAATTGAGCTTTGTGCCAGCTGAGTCCTGGAGATTTCTCCTGAAAGAACACCTGCTTCATTCATTTGTTTATTAATGCATTTTATTTATTTCTCTATCTCTTTTTCTTTTCCACTCTCATGTGCAGCCAACTTCAGAGGAGAGCTCTGGTTCTCTAGAGAGTTAACGTCTCTCACCGACATTATTTTGATTAACCCCTAACTCCAGGTAGCTCAATTTGCTGACATGCAGCAGGGATGGAGAATACCCTCCTGCAAATGCCTGCGGGAGGGAGTGATAAGCCAGGTTGAGTGCCAAGGGGATGAGGTTAAAAGATTCTTTTTATTCAGCTTAAATGAAATTGTAACTGGCCTTGCTTCAGAAGCACACAGGGGAGAAGAAAACGGTAGCCAGAAAAAGCTTCATTTTTGTATTCTTATTTAAAGCTAATCTGCCCCATGGGCTGGGAGCATGAAGGTGACTGCCTTAGTAGGGTGATTAAACAAGGTTGGGTTTATTTTTTATTCAAGAGAGTCTTTCTTCCCCATGGTGTTATGGAACAATTTTCATAATCTCTCTACTTCCAGATTCTCAGTGAGGAAAGTCCTCATCTTGTGTGTCCATATCTGAGGAGAATGCCTGTGTTGATAGGTGTATATGCTGAAATACTCTTGATTTTTTAAAAATAGAGGTATTCAAGGATCAGGGTAGGGATTTATGGGCAGTCCTGTGGTCTGAATCAGATAGATAGAGAGAAGAGAAAACTTGGGTCGACTTCCATGTTTGTAAAGTTCAAGAAAATGTTTGGTGTGATGGAAAGAAGGGCATCTGGAAAGATCAGGGCATGAAATCTGACTGTAAAATACTGACCTTCAGGGAGTCAGTGTACTGCTGAATCTGTTTCCTTATCTGCAAAATGGTGTGTGTGTGTGTGTGTGTGTGTGTGTGTGTGTGTGTGTGTATGTGTGTGTATGCGTAAATGTGTGTGTATATAAGTGTGTGTGTCTATATGTGTGTGTGTATGCGTAAATATGTGTGCATATAAGTGTGTGTATCTGTATATGTGTGTGTGTGTGTGTGTGTGTGTGTGTGTGTGTGTGTGTATGTGTAATGATGTTTACAAAAGAGGGCCAGCATGGCACTATGGTACAGTGCCAGTCAGGGAGCAAAAGGCAGAATGATGTAATGAGGAAGGTATTGGATCTGGAGGCAAGAGGACCTGAATTCAAATCCTAACTTTGCCACTTCCTACCTGAGTGAACCTGAGCAAGTCAGTTAACCTCTCAGTGTCCCAGAATACTCTATCAGACTAGAAGTGATAAACATCATTGATCCGAATACTGGCATCATTTATTCATTGGTTTATTCATTTTATTTCACTATCTGTCATGTACACATATACACATCTATAGGTGTGTATGTATAGGAACACACACATACATAAAACAAGAGCTACAGGTAAAATGTGAGGTCTGTGGTGGGGAAGGTCAATATCTGCTCCAAGGCAGGGAGAATCAGGGATGGCTTCATGGAGGGGGCCATTTGGGTGAATCTAAAAGATGAAGAAGTCATTCCAGGTATAAGAAAATCATAAGCAAATGCATAGGAGGTAGAAAGGTAAACGACCTATGGGGTGCAATTGGGGAAGAAGGATAGGGAGCATCCAGTTTGATGTAACAGATTTGGTGGAGGAGGTACAATGTCAAAAGCCCTGTCTCTACAGTTTGAGGCCCTGAGTTCAAATTCCTCTTCTAAACCTTACTGCTTATGTAATCTAGGGTGAATTCCTTTACCTCCCTATATGAGAATTCAGCTCCTAACTCCCAGGTTACTTTTCCATACATCTCTCACCCACCCAATTCCTTTTCAAAACCTCCGTGTGTGTGTGTGTGTGTGTGTGTGTGTGTATGTGCTTTTCTTATTAGTCAGTCAATAAACATTTATTAAACACTATGTGCTGTTCATTGTGCTAAGCACTATTAGAATATAATAAGCTCCTCGAGGTCAGGGACTATCTATCTTTTTGCTTGTCAGTCAGTAAACATTTGTTAGGTGCCTTCTATGTGCCAGGTACTCTGTTAATTACTGGAGATACAAAAAAAGAAGAAAAAAGGTTTAGGACAGTCTCTGGCCTTAAGGAACTCACAATCTAATTGAGGAAACAAATATTTACAAACTTGATGCTTGGCATATACTTTATAAATTATTTAGTCTATAGATTAGGATGACTGGATTTCCCTCCTCCCTCCCCTTAACCAGCCCCCTTGCACACACACACACACTGACCAGGTAAAGAGGCCATTTTCTGCCTCATTTCTTACCTGGCCTTAATCACTGAATGGGTGTTGCCTCAGTCAAACTGAGACCTGTTAAAGATCTTAGCTGAAAAAGACCAAGGTCCCCCACTGCATCCTGGGCCATCTCCAGTAGTTCTGATCCACATCGAGCCACTGGACTCAGATGGCTCCAGAGGAGAAAGTGAGGCTGGTGACTTTTCACAGCCCTCCCTCACTTCAATCCAATTCACTCGCATGTCATTGCATCACCTCTCTGATGTCCATCCTCTTCAACAAACAATAGTAATCTAATCAGGAATGATGAGTTGGTTGATGGGGCCAAATGAGTGTCAAAATTTGTATTTTATCTCATGTGATTTCTATCCTTTGTTTTCAGGATCTTTTAAAGGAAAAGCCTGTAAAACTCTAGTGTGTAAAAGTAGTCACCGATGGTCAAAGGAGGGGAACACTACAATGGAAGGCAAAGAGAAAAATCCTTGTAGATTTGCCAAATAGTAAATTATAAGAGGTCTCTAGGTACTTTTTAAAATGGATTTCTCTGAATGCTTTTAATAGTATATTATCCTCCAGGATGTAAAGGATTTTGCTAATCTATTAGATTAGTTATGGTTGTAAGAAGTCAAGAACTGTCTTTGGAGTCTTGAAAAATGCAAATTAGTTGGCTCAATCTGTAACAAATTAGTCAACTGACAATGATATGTATGTGGTTGTTCAGTCATTTTAGTTGTGTCTGATTCTGCATGACCCCATTTGGTGTTTTCTTGTCAAAGATACTGGAGTGGTTTGCCATTTCCTTCTCCAGTTCATTTTACAGATGAGGAACAGGCAAATCGGGATTATGTGACTCAGCGTCACACAACTAGTAAAAATGGATTTGAACTGAGGTCCTCTTGATTCCCCTGATTCCTGTGCTCTATCCACTGCACTACCCAGCTGCCCTCTTATTATATATATGTAATTTTCAGAATCTGGGTCTAAATTCCTTTCTGTCATTATAGAATCTCAGGGGAGGTGGAAAGGACCTTGGATTCCATCTACTTCAACTTCTTCAGTTTATAGATGAGGAAACTGAGTCACCAAAAGGTTAAATCTCACCCAAAACCAACCAAGATCTTTCTTCTTTATAAAGAAAATAGTAGAATAGGATTTGCCATCATGTTATCTTTCCATCTAAACTGAGAAGTTATTTTTTCCTTTCTCTTGCCTCTAACATAGCTAAGAAACAAACAGCCCACCCCTAACCCTTTTATTGTGTTGAACATTTAATACAATCTTCATCTTACATTGGGTTTAGGTCTTGACATTCTTCTTACAGGGCCCTGCCACATTTAAACAATCATCCCCTTCTATTTTTCTCTCTCTCTCCCCCTTCTCTTGACATTTCTTTTGTCAACATCTGTGTGGATGAGCTTCCTTTACAAAGCCACCATATCAGACATAGCAGTTAAATAACCATGTGCTATCTTGCACTGTTATTTCAATTCAATTCCACAAACATTTATTATGTGTCAAAAAAGCAAATTTTGATTCAATATCAGAAAGAAGTTCCTAATAATTGCAGGTGTTCTTATTCCAGAAATAGAATAATAAACTCATGAAGTAGCAAATCTCAGCCTTAACACTTAATGTGCCTGACCGTAAGCTCTTCATAAATCTTGCTAACTTAACATAAGAAGAAGTTGTCTGTCCACTGATGCCAGGCACTCCACCAGACCCTTGGGAACAGCATGGACAATTGAACTGTTCTCCATAAGATTCTTCTTTAGCTTCTAAATTATTTTTATTTTTAATAGTATTTTATTCCCCCCACCCCCAATTACATTCGACAGGTTTTTTTGGCATTCATTTTTACAAGATTTTGACTTCCAATTTTTTTCCCTCCCTTCCCTCTTCCAAAAATGGTAGGTAATTCGATATAGGTTATACATGTGCTATCATATAAAGCATATTTCCACATTGTCGCAAGTGGGAAAGAAGAAATGGATCAAAAGGGGAAGAAAATCAAAAATAGTATGCTTCGATCTGCATTCAGAGTCCATCACTTCTTTATCTGGATGTGGATAGCATTTTCCTTTGTGAGTCCTTTGGGCTTGTCTTGGATCCATGTGTTGCTGAGAAGAGTTGAGTCTTCATAGTTGACCATCACAACTGCTGCTGATACTGTGTACAATGTTTTTCTGGTTCTGCTCATTTCACTTTGTATCAGTTTGTACATGTCTTTCTGGTTTTTCTGAAATCTGCCTGTTTATCATTTCTTATTTCACAATTGTATTCCTTTACATTCATATACCACCGCTTGTTCAGCCCTTCCCCAGTTGATGGGCATTCTCTTAATTTACAATATTTTGCCACCATGAAAAGGGCTGCTATAAATGTTTTTGTACATGGAGGTCCGTTTATCTTTTTATGACTTTTTTGGGATACAGACCTAGTAGTGTTATTATTGGATTGGATTATGTATGAACAATTTGGTTGCCCTTTGGGCATAGTTTAAGATTGCTCTCCAGAATGGGTGGGATTCATTCACAACTCCACCAATAGTGCATTAGTGTTCCAATTTTCTCATGTCCTTTCTAACATTATTTTCCTTTTTGGTCATGTTAGGTAATCTGATAAATATGAAGTGGTACCTCAGAGTTGTTTTAACTTTGCATTTCTCTAACCAAAAGTGATTTAGAGCACTTCTTTATATGCCTTACTATATTCTTTCAAAAACATTTTTTTTCCCTTTGTGTTCACATCATGTGTATTTCCCGCTTTGGCCTCACCCTTCATTTGACCCATTCTTGATATATCGAAAAACACTTAAGCAAAGCCCATTGAGAGGATGCCTCTGACAGTGCATGTACCACACTCAATACCTTTAGGTCCTACCTCTCTAATGAGAGAGAGAAGGGTGCCTTATCAGTTTTCCAGGATAGAGAAGGTCCACTAAAATTTATCAAAGTTCAACTGCTCTCTAGCATTGTTTCTTCTTTCCTTTATCCCCCCTGTTTCTTTTTTTAAAAACTTGTTTTATTTATTTTGTTTTTTGCCTTTTTTTGGCATCTCTAGCACTTAGCACAGTGCCTGACACATAATAGGTTTTTAATGGATGTTTAATCGATTCGCAGTGTTTTAACCATTGTATATATTGTTCTCTTGCTTCTGTTCTTATCCATCTGCATCAGTTCCTAGGAGTCTCCCCAATTTTTTTTTTCAGAATTTCTCACATCTGTCATTTCTTACAAGGTAAAAATAAGCCGTCTGAAGTGGGGTGAGCAAAGGTGAAATTCTCAAGGGTAGTGGTCAGTTTTGGCCATGTACATGTGGAACAAAACAGAAGAGAAGTCTGCCACTTTAGAAATGACATTAAAGAAGAGGCATTACTACCTGCTTTGCTCCTGCATGCTAAGGTCCTTGGGCCTAGGCTATCTGACTTGCAGCTGAAAGCATCCATGTAAATTGTCTCTCCCCTTTAGTAGGTGAGCATCTTGAGAGCAGGGGCTATGTTCCTTTTCTATTTGTTTCCCCAATATATAACACAATGCTTTGAACTTAGTAAGTGCTTAATAAATGATTTATTCATTCATTTATATGCATCATAGTAACCTTAGCATTTAAAAATGTTACACTCAAATTAGCAGGATCTTGACACCAAGAAGTGATGATTGCTCCTATGTACTATTTTTTAAAAAATTATTTATTTTTATTTTCAACATTGGCTTCCATAAGCTTTTGAGTTTTCAATTTTCTGTGCTTCCTTCCCTCCTCCCCAAGATGGCATGCAATCTGATATAGGCTCTGCATGTATATATTCATATTAAACAATTTTTCACATTAGTCATATTGTAAAGAAGTATTAGAACCAGTGGGAGGAACCACAAGAAAGAAGACAAAACAACAAAAGGAAAAAGAGCAAAGAATATAATTTGATCTGCATTCAGACTTTCATAGTTCTATTTCTGGATGTGGATAGCATCCTATGTATTCTTATACAAATAATGAACTTGCTGAGCCTCATCTGCCTCATCTGCCAAATAAATTTGCACTAGATTTTGTCTGAGGTTCCTTCCAGCTCTCCCTCTATGATCATTTGGGTTGAAGAAGGCTGAGTTAAGTGTACTCAGTCAGTTAATCCAAAAGCATTTATGAGGTGATTCCGATGTGCCAGGCACTGTACAAAATGCTGGAGAATACAAAAGCAGCAATGAACAGTCCCTTCAAGGAGCTTAAGACTCAAAGTAGTGAACAAAGATGTATATGTATATATGCACAATACATATACATATGTATATGTGTGTGTATATAGGCACACATAATATATACATGTGCACATATATACACATACATATATAATGTGTGTCTGTATGTATTGGTATGTGTATGTATATATATGTATAGAAGTGTGGATATATATGGAGAGATAAAACAAATATAAGTAAATTGGAAAGGAAGGACATTGGTAATTTAGAAGACTAGAGGACTCAGGAAAGGATTTATGTAGAAAGTGGAATCTGAACTGAATTTTGAGGAAAACTGGGCATTCTAAGAGGTGGAAGTGTGGAGAGAGTGCATTCCAGGAATGGGAAACAGCCTGTGCAAACACTTGGAGATGGGAGATGGATTATCATGCATGAGAGAGCAAATGAAAGGGAAGTCATAGTGAAAAGGCTGGAAAGGTAAGTTTCATGCTGATTCTTGCAATGTGGTTGACCAAAGTATTATGATTAGGTTGGTTGATTTATCAAAAACCTGACATTGTGCACAGGTATGCCTGCTTTGAGTCACATTTACTCCCACAAACGTGTGTGAAAATTGAAACACATTTTAAATAGAGGTGGATTCCAGAGCTTTCAACTCTCAGAGATGGAAGAGCTCTAGTAGATCATCTACTCCCATATAAATTAAGAAATTGTGACTCAAAGCAATGAAATTACTTGTTTAAAATTTCATAACTCTTTAGTAGCAGACCTAGAACTTGGACCCGCATCTCCTCCTCTCCAGGGTGGAGCCTTTTCCATTGAACCATAGGACCTCTAAAGGTGGTCTGGGTGATGCAGTGGATAGAGCACTGGACCTGGGGTCAGGAAGACAAGTTCATATCTGGCCTTACTGGCTGTGAGACCCTGGGGAAATTCCTTACTTCTATCTATGTCAGTTTCCTCAGCTGTAAACTGGAAATCATCATATCTCATAATAAAAATAAATCATAATACCTCACAGGATTATTGTAAAGTTCAAATGGGGTCATAATTGTGAAGCACTTAACACAGTAAATAGTAGGTGCTTAATAATGCTTCCCTCTGTGCTAACTCCTTTTGCAAGCAAATATTCTTTTTTTAAAAAAAAATCTTTCTTTTTAGTTTTCAACATTCATTTTTATAAGATTTTGAGTTCTAAAATTTCCCCCTCTCTCCTGTTTTCCTTCCTCAAGGTGGCATACAATCTGATATAGGCTATATATGTATAATCCTGTAAACATTTTTCCATGGGAGGTTGTGAAAGAAGAATCAGAACCAAAGGGAAAAACCATGAGAAAGAAAAAACAGCAACAAAAAGAGAAAATAGTATTTGTCGATCTGCATTCAGACCACGTAGTTTTTTCTCTAGATGTGAACATCATTTTCCATGGGTCTCATGGAATTGGCTTAGATCATTGTATTGCTGCGAAGAGCTAAGTCTATCAAAATTAGTCACTGCACAATGTGGCTAATGTTCTGCTGGTTCTGCTCACTTCTCTAAGCATCCGTTCATGTAAGTCTTTCCAGGTTTCTGAAATCTGCCTGCTCATCATTTCTTATGGAACAATAGTTTCCCATTACATTCATATGCCACAACTTGTTCAGCCATCCCCCAATTGATGGACATCCCCTCAATTTCCAGGTCTTGGCCACCACAAACAGAGCTGCTATAAATATTTTTGTACATGTGGGTCCTTTTCCCTTTTTTATGATCTCTTTGGAATATAGATGTAGTGGTGGTATTGCTAGATCAAAGGGTATGCACAGTTTTATAGATTTTGGGGCATAGTTCTAAATTCTAAACAAATAATTATTTTGTAGTGTTAGTACTCATCCCAGCCTATTGTGTTAATTTAGAGTGTCAGATAATGTATTTATTTAAAGCAAGGGATGAGTGAGTTAAGGCTGACACTTGAGTAATACTAGGTGACTGAAAGGATAGTGGGGACTTCAGAAGTAATTGAGAAGTTCAGGAGGGGAAAGGTGGTAGAGGAAAAAGATGAGTTCCCTTTTGGACATGTTTAGTTTGAGATGTCTATTGGACATCTGGTTTGAGATATACAGAAGGTAGAATCCAAAAGAAGTATTGTAGACTTGACCAACATACCCATTAGTCAACAAGTATTTTGTCTGTATGTGGAATGTCTGTATGTGGGAAAAGAGTCTGTATTCAGAGAGATTGACAACATAATTAAATTTTTCTCAATTTTCTTATGCAATGAAAACAGTGGTGGGCAAAATATCATTACTTATTATTGAAATATGAAGGAGATTGAAAAAGTACAATGGAAAAAACCCTCTTTCAAAAGTTAAGGGGACCTGAATTCATAGCCTGCTTCTGATGCTTTGGACCTATATTATCATACGCAGGTCACTTAACCTCCTTAGACCTCAGTTTCCTCCTATGCAAAATGAGGAAGTTTAACTAGATTACCTCTAAAGTCCCTTCCAGTCATATATCTTTGTTTATATGATTTGGAACTTTTAAAATACAACTTCCCACCATGGCCTATTCAACACTTCTACTCTTTAAATGAACAGCTAGGAGGTGCAGTGGATAGAGCACTGGGCTTGGAAGAAGAAGGACTCATTTTCCTGAATTCAAGACTGACCTTAGAAACTAGCTATGTGACCTTGTGAAAGTCACTTAACCCTGCTTGCCTCAGTTTCCTCATCTGTAAAATGAGCTAGAGAAGGAAATGAAAAGCTACTCTAGTATCTCTGCCAAAAAATAAAAAAACAAAAAACCCAAATGTGTCATGGAGAGTCAGACACAACAGAAAATTGACAACACTCTTTAAATGTCAGTTTATCTTCCTGAATGATTTCTTGCTAAAAGAATATGAATACCCCACCTCTGCCATTTGCCTAGGAAGAACTACTTATAGAGACTTAAGATGACTCCCTAAAAGGTAGTAACTCATTTGGCTTCTAAGTTTTATTGACTTTTGTTTATAGAGGGAAACAAGTCAGAGATGAGGATAATAGATATTTTAGTCCTCAATTTCTTTTTCCTTGTTTTATCTGTTGCTCTGAATCTTTCACTCTTCACTTCTGGTTACTCTTCATCTCTGCCTACTGACTGTTCTGGTTTCCTTTAAGTCTCAGCTAAAATCCTACCTTCTACTGGAAGCATTGCCCAACCTTTCCTTAATTATAGTACTTTTATTTGTAGATTATTTACCATTTCTCTTGAACATAACTTGTTTGTACATAGTTGTTTGAATTTTGTTTCCCCCATTAGACTATGAACTACTTTAAAAGCAAGGGTCCTTGTCTTTTGCCTTTCCCAGTCTTCAGCACCATGTCTTAAATTTTCTTTTACTTTGATGATGATCACCTTGACTCTAATAAGTCTGTGGTCTCACCATATACATATAGCTCATTAAAAAGACTTACTTAATAAGTGCTTAATAAATCCTTTTTGATAGACTGACCCTATGGTTTTTGCTTAAGATCTGAAGACAAAATGATCCATAAGATGAGTTTCCTTTACTCCCTGGCCCGGTCCCAACAAAAACAACCAAAAACTCCAAAAAGTATTATACATATGTCCAGTGGACACTGTTTAGGAGCTACTCCTGCTGTAACAAACTTTCCTTAACTTTATGGCTTGTCACCTCCTAGTACTTCTACAATTTTAAGGTTAATGATTATAAGCCTCTAAGTAATGGCTCTACTGATAAATCAAGTACAGTGTAGGATGAATAAATCATGTGTGTCACAGTAAGCGGTTATGGAAAGAAGTCTGTAGGTTTGGGAGATGATGCATGCACCAGACAGAATGTGCTTTATCTCATTTGACTGTGAAAGCTGAACAGGTCTGAAAATGGCCAGTAATTAGATGAGAGAATTTCTAGTGATTCAAACTCCTTGCTCCTCAAAATAACATTGGCAGCGCTTAACAGTTTTTAGAAATGCGATGCCTTTCATTGGAAACTTCAGTAGAAAAAGCTATTATTGAGTACAGTGAATTTTATTTTCTTAAGGAAAGTAGAAGACCAAGCATAATTTGTCATTCAAAAGGTGTGGGTTGTATATTGAAGTACAGGAGTACATAATGTGTGACTGGGAAAGCAGACTGTTTCTCATTCATCATATTAAGGTCAGCCTGTTTATCTACACAGATATATTTCATGAGCTTGTATCATGAGGTCATTTTTATTTCTGTTATAATGTGGTTGCCAATGTGGTAAGTCATTTTAATCAGCTATCTGTATATAGTCAGACCACAGACTAATTTATTAGAGCCAAAGTAAAAATCATCATAAAGTAAAAGAAAATTTTTTTTAAAAATGAGAAGATATGAGATCCACCTCATAAAATTCCAACCTTTCCATTTAAATAAACTATACACACACACACACACACACACACACACACACACACAGAAATAGAGAAAAGAACAGATACCAACACCATTCCCTAAGATTCTTTAAAAAAATGTAAAGTAAGTGACTAGATGTCAGCCAGCAAACACTTGATCCTTTTCCCAAGCGGAGATATAATAGACAAGGACATTGACTTAAAAACTCAGGTAAACAAATCTTACAGGAGAAATGGTAGATTATGAAGAATATTGCCTCATGAAACATCAAGAAGCAGTGGGAGAAAAAAAAAACCTTCACAGCAAGCTTATTGAGATTCCCAACTTTTATGTTGGATAAAGACCAAAGATTTTATTTTGATGGGTATGCATGATAAAAGGATGTTTAAATTTAAACAAACAAAAAATAAAGGCAAAGGGCCAAGACCCCTGCCATCTTCTTTAGCTCTTTTGCTTTTGGCCAGAGTTTATTTGCCTATCAACCAGAGTATTATGGGAAATAAGGGGATCCTCATCAGCTCTATTCCATGTAGTTCTTGTGAGGTTTTATTAGGTGGAATCCCTGAAATGGATTACAGAGGAGTAGTAATTGGGGATTTGACAAGAGTTCAAAGGAGTCTCCAAATTGTCTTGGGCTGGAAGACTTGAATGGGAACAGTAGAAGAGTCGGAGAAAACAATAGAATCGCTCTTAGCCTGTATCTTCTGCTGACTTTTACTGGTTTTCTGTGACATCGTCGTATCCCTAGACTTTGTGTATTAAAAAGGTTTGGTCCTTTCCTGGAAAGCAAGAAGTTTACTAGCAGATTTACCCCTAGGAGATGGTAGCAGACAACTGAAGATGACCCCAGAAATGTTGCATGGCTGATGAGTGGTAAATGGTGACAGGAAAAAAGTTCAATGAATACCCTAGCTAGAAATTAGTAGAAATATGTAGAAGTACATAGACTAAAGATATATAGAAGTAATAGGAGTGAAGCACTGTGGGGATTCAGAGGGATCCCCTCTTCCTCAGCAGAGTACAATGACATCACTGGAATATATTGGCAATTCTGTGCTGTCAGAGATGTGAGTTGTCTCAACCTTGCAGATATGAACCTGTGTACACCTGTTCCATGTGTCTTCCCTTCTGTTTCTGGGACATGTATTCTCATGGCATCTCCCCATTGGTGGCCTGGTTATCTGTGGGAAAGGGCATTCCATGTGTATAAATATAAATAAATGTGTATAAAGGGCATAAATTCTTTTCTTGTTACTTAACACCTTGTTACTATGTGGTTTGATTAAATGTTTTCCCCCCTTTTTTGATTATTTATTTTTAGTTTTCAGCATTCATTTCCACAAAATTTTGAGTTCCAAGTTTTCTCCCCATCTCTCCCCTCCCCCCACCCCAAAACACTGTACATTCTGATTACCCCTCCCCACAATCTGCCCTCCCTTCTATCACACACCTCCCTTCCCTTATCCCCATCTTCTCTCTTTTCTTGTAGGGCAAGATGGGTTTCTATACCCCATTACATGTATTTCTCATTTCCCAGTTGCATTGAAAAACAATTTTCAACATTTGTTCCTAAGACTTTGAGTTTGAACTTCTCTCCTTTCCTCCTTCCCCACCCATCCACACTGAGAAGTAATTTAATATAGGCTATATATGTATAGTTTTGCAAAAAACTTCCATAATAGTCATGTTATGTAAGACTAACTATATTTTCCTCCATCCTATTCTGCCCCCCATTTATTCTCTTCTCTCTTTTGACCTTGTCCCTCCCCAAAAGTGTTTACTTCTTCTTTTTTTTTTTTTAAATAAATTTATTTAACTTTTTACATTCATTTTCACAAGATTTTGGGTTCCAAAATTTTCTCCCCATTAGTCCCCTCCCCCCTCCCCAATACACTGGACATTCTAATTACCCATATCACCAATCTGCCCTCTCTTCTATCATCCCTCCCTTCCCTTACCCCATCTTCTCTTTTGTCCTGTAGGGCT